>PVIH01003704.1:58973-154942 GCA_004025045.1 Sigmodon hispidus
AAAAAAAAAAAAAAAAAAAAAAAAAAAAAAAAAAAAAAAAAAAAAAAAAAAAAAAAAAAAGAAAGAAAGAAAGAAAGAAAGAAAGAAAGAAAAAGCTTGGTACTGGCATAAAAACATTCATATGGGATCAATGGAATCAAACTAAAAACCCTGACATTAATCCACATACAAGTGAACACCTGATTTTTGACAAAGAAGCCAAAAATATACAATGGAAAAAAGAAAGCATCTTTAACAAATCGTGCTGTCATAATTAGATGGTTGCATGTAGAAGAATAGAAATAGATCCATTATCTATTACCATGTACCAAACTCAAGTCCAAGTGGATCAAAGAGCTCAACATAAACCTAGTTACACTGAACCTGATAGAAAAGAAAGTGGGAAATAGCCTTGAATGCATTGACACAGGAAACCACTTCTTAACTATAAGACCAGTAGCACACACACTTTTAATAAATGGAACCTCTTGAAGCTGAGAAGTGTCTGTAAGGCAAAGGGCATGGTAAATAAGACAAATTGACAGCATACGGGATGGGAAAAGATCTTCACCAATCCTACATCTGACAGAGGACTGATCTCTAAAATATATAAAGAACTCAAGAAAGCAGAGGTCAAAAAAACCAAATAGTCCAATTAAAAATTGGGGTACAAAACTAAATAGAGAATTCTCAACAGAAGAATCTCAAATAGCCATGAGGCACATAAAGAATTGCTCACATCCTTAGCTATCAGGGAATGCAAATCAAAACAACTCTGAGATACCATCTTACACCTGTCAGAATGGTTAATATCCAAAACTCAGATGACAGCCTATCCTAGAGTGGATGTGGAGCAAGGGGAATAATTCTCTATTGATGATGGAAATGTAAATTTATACAACCACTTGGGAAATTATTATGATGGTTCCTCAGAAAACTGGGAATCCAGTCTGCTTCATGATCCAGCAATACCATTCTAGGACATATACCCAAAGAATGCACATTCTTACCCCAAGGACATTAACTGAACTATGTGCATATCAGCATTATTTGTAATATCCAGAACTTGAAAACAATCTACATGCCCCTCAACTGAAGAATAGATTTAAAAATTGTGGTACATTTGCACAATAGAATATTACTCAGCAGGAAAAATATGACATCCTGAAATTTTCAGGCAAATAGATGGAACTAGAAAATATCATCCTGAGTGAAGTAACACAGACCCAGAAAGATAAGCATGGTATGTACTCACTCATTAGTGGTTTTAGACATAAAGCAAAGGATAACCAGGCTACAATACACAACCCCTGAGCAGCTAGGTAACAAGGAGCAACCTAGGAAAAACAGCCATAGATTTCCCTGAGAAAAGGAAATAGAGAAGATCCTCTGAATAAATTGGGAGCATAAAGAAGAAGGGCAAAGATAGGTGGGAAGAGAACATGAGGGAATGGGATGGTTGAGTTAAGAAAGCAACAGAGAATAGATATCTTGATAGAGGGAGCCATTGTAGGGTTAGAGAAAAATCTCCTACTAGGAAAATATCCAAGAACTCTCAAAGATAATCCAGGATAGGAACCCAAACAAGAGTGGAGAGGGTGACTAAACTGTCCCTCCCCAATATCAAATTGATGGCCACCCTCAATGTCATTATAAAACCTTCATGCAGCAACTGTTGAGAAACACCAATTCTAGCTATTAAAATAATACTAGCATTCACATAGTTAGTAGTCATAAGCTGATATTTCCAGCTATTCAGAAGTATCATAAATTTAAGGTCTGCCTTGACTACAGATAAATTTCAAGGCTTTTCTCAAAAACTGAGTGTCTGCCTTAAATATAAAGTAAGAGACATAAAATTAAAATTAAATTAAAAGAAAAATTAGGTCAACCATTAAAGTACTAGCCACACAAACAAAAGGACCTGGTTTGATCCCTAGCAACCATGTAAAATCTAAGTTTGCTAGTGTGTGAAACTCCACTGCTGGAAAGGAAGACACAGTGGACATCTGAGACCCATTGGGCATCCATCCTAGGCTAATCCTCAAGCTGAAAATGCCAGTGAGAGTCCGTGTCTCTACAGCTCCTGTGGAACAGCTCTTGATGTTGAAGTCTGACATCCACACACATGAATAAATACATATGCAGTATCCATGCAACTCTCCACACAAATATGCATCCCTAAAACACAAACAAGTAAAAATAGTAAGAGAATAGAACAGTTGTACATATGTACACAGAGGAAGAAGAATATGTATATCATATGAATATATAAAAATGTAAGAACATTTCAAGGTCATGTGAAATGCATATGAAAGAAATGCAAACCAAAACTTCAATGAGCAATGAGAATATTTAAAACTAAGATTAATATGAAATTTGCACAAAAATGGAGTCATCAAAATTCTCACTATGAAAGATTAAATGCCAATATCTAAGAAGGTCAAATAGCATCTGCATTGTGGCTCTCCACAAGAATGTTGTAATACAAATAGTATCATTTGAAAATGAATAAACAAATGGTGGTAGAAATATTATGTGGTGATGATAGTGAACCAAATAGAAATAGCATCAACTCAGGTAATTTCAAATAGATTTTGTTAAGCAGATGCCAACCATAAATGACTAAACAATGGAACTTCATTTTCATGCAGTCCTGAAACAGATAAAAACAATCAACAGTGACAGTAATCAAAGCAGGTTATGAACCAATAGCAAAAGGCACAAGTAGGCTTTCTGTGTGAGGATAAACATTCCATGGCTTTCTTGATCTGACTCATCGATGCATGAATGTGTGTACTTAAACAAATTCCAAACTTTATGTTCTGTGTCTCTCCATTTCACTGTATTACTGTTAATCAGAGCAAAGCACTGAAGAATGAATCTTAAACAATGCTATAAAAATGCTGAAAAACAATGACCTTTCAATAGTAAGTTCTAAGGCAGAAAAAATAATAGATCATGTCTCACTGCTTTTTTCTTGAACTTGGTCATTATTTCTCTTGTCTCTGTCCACTTGACACTGTTGAACGACTTTTACAGAGTAGAAAACTCATCATGGAAGGAACTAAAGCCCCAAAGACTGACTTGTTCTGTTAGTTTGGGCAACTTCCTCTTTCCAAGGAGACTTCCACTTTCTCATAACAGTGTGATACTGGGATCAGACCATTTCTTAGGCTTCTTCTAGGTCTTACGTTCTGTCTGTGACTCCAAATGGAAGATCTGCAGTCCAACACAAAGAACATCACCCAGTGCTCTGCGTGACATAATGAAACTATTTGGCACTGTCAATAGACCTGCAATCTGGCAGATATTTGAGAATGTTGGACTGCCAAGAAAAGTTTACCAAGGTCAGAAGCCTATCCCACAATGATAGATTGGTCATGCTAGTGTTGACAGCATCTCACATGACCCCTCCCAATTGGTGGTGAAGTAAAGCAAGACTGTGAATGGGATCCAGGGATACCTAATTCTTTGTATGCAACACTCAAGAGAGTCAAGAGAGACTTGGAAGCGGCTATTAAGATCTGTTCCCAGTCCTCTGGAAAACCTTTTCAACTCATCAGACAAGCACTTGAGAGGGAACAAACACCCAGTGTTCTAAATAAAAAGCATTCCTGAGAGCAGTAGAAGTTGCAGTACATTAAATGAACTCCCTTTTCAAAGGCTAACAGTGTTTGATTTGCAAAAATATTAATTGAACTTGAGTACATTAAATGACTATGTAAAGATGTTAACGGGTTTTTTTTTTTTCATCTACTAGATACTAGTATGTTCTCTCTACATGTTTTTGAGGGGAAGAAATAGCTTTCTCACCTCCCAGAGCTATATAAAACCAATATAAAAGAACACGAGGTTCTGTGGCAAAGACACTAATTTATGCTCTGCTTGAAGGCTTTACTTAGCACTTCTCAATAGGAATTGACTGTCCTGGGGTAGCCTGCTTGAATTATTCTTCATCCCCCAGGGATTTTTCTTTTTAAGACAAAAAATAGTCAGACCTTTTCTTTCCTAAAGCATTCAGGGTTCATGATTAGTAATTAAAGAATACTTTAGAAACAAATGCAAAAGTGATTTCAAAAAGGACAAATAAATGCATTTCACATTTCACCACTAAACACATTTTTTCCTGGAGGCATCCTTAGCATAATAAATAAACGTATATAGCATTTTCTGAAAAAAAAATGTAGCTCATGTGTTTGTTTTCTGAGGGGAAATGATTTCCATTTTCTGTAACATATCTTAACTGCTTACTAATAAAAGCAATTCTAGATATATTAGAAAGATCTAGAGGATAGAAAAACTTAAGAGAAACATTTGATCTTATTTCAATCCTGTGGTACAGGAAGTGACAGAGAAAAACAAAATTAGATCAAATGAAGCTAAGCAAATCCTGAAGTACTGTATACTACAAATAATTTACACTAAAGTGCAGTGACCAACACTAGAAATTTTTTGATGAAAAAGAGATACTTGGGTTTTTTCATAATTTCAAAACTGAGCAAAATTTTTATTAAATACAGTATTGCAATTTCATATTTTACAAGATGAACCCTATAACTTGGAGCAATCTTAATAAAATGAACTGTTGAAACATTATCTAGCTTTTTCCTTTTGTGTTTCATGATTTTTGCTGTTTGTTTTTGAATAACCCTGAAGACTCTTTTGAATAGACTTTATTCACAAAATAAAGCTTAGCAGAAAGTCATTTAAAAGAAATTCATTTAATTTCTAGGTCATTATTCTGTTCTGGATGGGAAGGTGAGTTGACTGCAATACATAGCCCAGAGGTTTTCAACTTTCCAAAGCTCTGACCCTTTAATATAGTTTATCATGTTGTGGTGATCCCCCAAAATAAAAATATTTTTGTACAAAATTCATAACTGTAATTTTTCTATGAATTATAATATGTAAATATTTTTAATAGAGTTTTCACAAAGGGGTCCTGACACACACTTTGAGAACCACTGATCCAGGTGACATTCAAAGCATTGTTAGCACTCTTATTTTCCAATCTTTCACGCACAATGAAGAACATGTAAAACTTCCAACTTTGAAGCCCATCTTGCTTTGTTTGTTTGTTTCTGTAAAGCTATAAGATTCTTTTGGAGTCAGAGTCAATAGCAGGAATGGGATGATGAATACTTGCAAACAATGGCATTATAACTGTACAGACAGTAGCATTCAGTAGAATTCAAAGAAAAGTAAGATGAATTTGGAGATCCCCTCAATTACAATCTTCTAATTGATGAGGCCCCAGAAGAATCTGAAGATCAATATGTGTCATGGAATTGTTATAGTACAAATCTAATACTTTACAGAGTTCACAATTGCAATTATGTACTTAAAATCTCAACATCAATAATCAGGATACTCATTAGGACATCTGTGAACATATTCATATCAGCAAAACATTTGAGATGTTTCATGCTCACATTCCCAGCTGAAGTCAGACAAGGTGATAGTCTGCTTTATTTTAGCTATTCAAAAGTAAACAAGAACAGGAATTGTGTTGTAGATGCATCATTTAGGACTGGGCTCTACAACTCTGCACTCAGACTGCTCGTGTTTTTCTATAATAGTTTCTGTCTGTTGCATAGAGAAGTTTCCTTCATAAGAGGTAAGAACTACACTTACCAGTGAGAGGTTTAAAGATAAAGAAAAGAAAGGAGGAAATGTTGTAGTTATATTTAATCTCAAAAATTAAAATAATTTTTAGTGTAAATATTATTTGGAAAGTAAACTTGTTTAATTAAGGGTGTCTATTTCATAAGTGAAGTGTGACTTTGCTTTTGTTGTTGATTCTGATGCTTGAAATGACTCCAAACAATTCATGAAGCACTTCACAGAGTTCATAAATATAAAATATTATGTGCTTTAATGAGAAATTATGAGTACATATTTTTAAAGGTTTTATTTGTGTGCATGTGCCTTTCTGTGTGTGTGTGTGTATGTGCACATATGTATTAAAGTACCCTCAGAGGACACAAGGCAAAGGAGTTGGATGACCTAGAAATGGAGGTACACTGGTTGTAAGTCATCCAGTGCTGGTGCTGGAGACTGAACCATGATGCCCTGAAAGATCAGTAAATGCTCTTAACCACTGAGCCATCTCTCTAACCCCAAATAAGGCAAATAAGGATGCTGAAGAAGCTTACTTCAGATTTGAGAGTATTGCCCTTTAGGTTATATGTACTACCTTAATATGTATTAATAAAAATAATTAAATACACATAAGCTATAATAACAAAATAAAAACCAAAATTCATTATATCTACATGCAAAGAAAACCAAATTTCACATTTTCTATATTCACTATACTTACTTAACAGTCTTACAAATTTTCTTTACTGTTGTTTTACACGTGAGAAGAGACACACACACTCTCACTACTAAGGCCACAGGAGGTTATTTAAGAGAGTTCCTAGGAGGGTACAGAAAACAGAACAGCAAGACAGAAAAAGAGGAGAAGAGAGAGACTAAAACGTGGCATCTCTTTTTAAGAGAAGGGGGTGTGCTCGGGTTTACGCAGCCACGCCCAGGGGCTAGGTGCATCCCACCACAGTCATCTTGGCTCAACCACATGGAGCACCAGGAATACTTACATTTACAAATTAACTATATTAATTAAATTACACTATAATATATTTTACCATATCAATATATTTATTATGCTATTATTATTTCTAATATCACCTGTACTTCGGGGGTTTTCTCCTTTGTTTTTAGTAGATGTGTAATTTTGATAAAAGAAAAAATTATTGAAGTTATTTTTCAATTTTAATTATGTTTTCAGTATTAACTCTAAAATTTTTCCTTTCCTGTTTAACTTTTTTATTTTTTTATTTTACTAGCCATTCTTTTTTAAGTTTTGTATACAAAAGAAATTTTCAAAATATTCTTTTGATGCTATAACCAATCCTAGGATAATTGATGTCTTTTATTTACTTACACATTTTTTATTTCCATGATTTTTGATGTTTCTTTTATAAAAACTCATCTTTTAATGAAATTCAATAAAGCCAATGTATGTTTGCACACAAATCACTGAATCACTTATTTTTCTATTCTCAATCCATCATTGTGGCAATAGGATATTTTCATTTTTTTCATTAATTGTATGGGCCTCTCTCCTTATTTTTACTAGATGTAAACTAATATGAGTAAGAAAAGGAAAATGATGGGTCCCTCCACTCATGGCTAAGGGAGCCTCCCAGAAAAGGAGGATGAAGAATTGCAGGAGTCAGAGAAGATAGAGAACACCAGAAAAGCATGGTCCACTGAATCAGCTAAGCAGGGTGCATATGGGCTCACAGAGACCGACGAGGCAAGCACATGGGGCTTGCATGGGTTTGCACCAGGTCTTTGCCATCCTTGTGTCTTCTGCATGAATGTTATGGCTCTTAGCTTGGTGTTCCTGTGGGACTCCTAACAATGAGAGCAGAGGTGTCTCTAATTCTTTTGCCTGCTCTTGGGACTCTTTTCCTCCTTTTGGGTCACCTTGTCCAGCTTTGATATGAGAGCTTTTCCTTCTCTTTTTTGTATCTTATTTTGTTGTCATCTCATGAAGGTCTGCTCCTTTCTGAAGCGAAATTGAGGGTAAGTGATAAATATGATGAAGTATGGACAGAGACAGAGAGTAATGATGATGCAAAGAAGGGACTCCTCCGGTCCTGCTTTTTTTGAGTTAAGATTAAAGTGATTATAGAGCATGGAAATACTTCAAATCTTTTCTTCTATGAACTATTTTGAATGGCAAGCACTAGAAGCAATGTGAAGATCATACTTGGGCTCTGGACACCAATGGCATTATAAAGTTAGGGAGTGATCTACAAATATAATTTTTGAATAATAACCACAGTACACATACATATGACATATAAGCCAACCTAAAAATATTGCCCATGACCAACAAAATAGAGTAACAAAATAAATAACAAGATCAATAAAATACAATACACTAAAATCATCCATAAGATTATATAACTACAAGTAAGAAAAGTGTAATAGCCAGCCATATATGAGAAAAATATTGAGTTTGTTATTTTCAGTTTAAAAAAATTTACTTTGATGCCATACTTCCTGATGATATATTCGTCAAAAGCAAACTTTTTAGCTCTGCCTAAAGTTAATTTCATCCAAAATAAAGAGCAGCACCAGTTAGCTACGCTGCTCATGTGACAGATCAACAGGAATACTTAATAATAGACACTAGATCCAAATTTCAGGGTTTGTCAGATAAACTCAAACTCATAAAAATGTTAGTTTAGGATGTCCAATTTTCTTTTTTTCTTTTATTATTATTATTATGAACAAAGAGGTCACACTTTCTATCCTTGTATATCCTTATTCAAGGTCCCTTCCCCCCTCACGCCACATCAGGTCATTCTTTCTTCTCCACAACTCCCCATCCCATCCCTGGGCAGGCAGCAGACAGTCCTATGGTCCCACTGACCCAATATTGCTTAGTTCAGTCTCCACTCCTGGCAGGTCCAGCTTTCTCCCCCCTCCCTCAAGAGTGAGTTAGGTGTTCCTTTAAGGGGAGTGGGATCCAAGGAGTCAGTCCAAGGTGTTTCTGGTCCCATGTTCAGTGGTTGTGGTTTGCAGCTTGGGCATGCTTTGCTTTTTTCTTGTTTGTTTGTTTGTTTAGAGAACACTAATGAGTGAGTACATCCCCTGCTTATCTTTCTGAGTTTGTGATACCTCACTCAGGAGTATATTCTCCAAATCCACAGGATGTCCAATTTTCTACACAAGAAAGAATGAGAAGCTAGAAGATTAGAGAACAGGACAAAGCAGAATCTCAGAATGCATCCTGGAGCAAAAATGGGGAATTAAAGAAAAAACTGGTGAAAGATGAAAAAATTTTAAAGTTTAATTATAACCTTGTACCAATATTCATTCCTTTGTTTTTAGAGTCCTGGGTTATCTAAAGCATAAGTGTACCTGGAAGCCAGATGAAATGCGTATAAAGAAATTCTATATTATTTTTCAATTCTTCTATAAAATCAAAATTATCTCAAAATAAAAGCTTCAAAAATTACCTCGAAAGCATATTTTAAAGTTAAAAAGCAAATGTAAGTCACAAATAGAGAAATACATTTCTATGCTTTATACTTAATAAAATACTTAGAATTAATGTCTTCATTCACTTTATTCTCAACACTCTAAGTCAAAATCCTCAATTTCTTTTGGTCATAATTTATTTAACTATTCTTTTCTCTGAAACCTAAGGACAGAATCTGCCTACCAGTTAGATTTTATTAGAAACCATACTTAATGTTGCCAGAAAGTATCAACATTTACATTTCTCTTCCTATTAAATCTTTGTCTTGTCATGGTGACTTCATAGTTAAAAGGTAGGATGAATGTTTTAGTTGATACAATAGAGTATTTCTTAGAATATAGGAGTACTTTTAGCATTAATCAGACTTGCTGATAGCAATTTTTGAATTTATATTTTATCACATTTCAAAATTATAAATTGAAAAATTAAAAAAAATCATCAATTTTTTAATAAAATGACGTTTTTAAAAGTTCTTCCCAATTTTTAATGTTTTTCTATAAAGTACCTGCTATGGATTCCTGTCTATCCTTCTATGTATTTGTCTCTGTTTGTATGTCTGTCTCTGTCTCTATCTCAAGAGCACTAACCACTTTCAGAGGCAGTTGAGATGATGAAGAATCAGTCAGCTTGCTCAGTGGTTCATTTACTAACCTTGCAAAGGATCTGGATTTGGTTTCCAGCATCAGTGGTGGTTTACAACCATCCATTACTTTAATTCTATTGGACACATTGTCTTCACATGGCCTCTAAGGACGCCAGGTATGTATGTGGTATGCATACATCCAGACAGAGCACTCAAATACTTAAAGTAAAATAAAATCTAAGGGTATTTTAAGAAAAAAGATCAGAGGTTAATACTATTTAATCCCCAAGAGTAAGTTAAAAATTTAAAGGTACCATAGTTATAACTAATTTAGGGTTTTCTGTAAAATTTGTATGTATTATTAAGACCTTTGTGGTTATCTTGGAAAAGAACACATTAATATAATAACTGTAATAAAATTTAATCATAGACACTTTTAAAACCATGTAAGATTTATGTGTTGCACATAGGAAAAGGTAATATTCCTTTATACCTTGAACTCAGCCAACACAGACCAAGATGTTACAGAAATGAGTCAGATGGCAGAAATATTTTAATAATATTTAGTATTTTAATCTTACTATATAGCTACTTATACTTTCTGAAACAGAACAAAACTAGAGGAAATGGGAGAACTGGTGGGAGAAAGCAGTGAACAGAAAAGGAGAGTTGGTAATGGTTCTAAATGCCATTTGATAGAGTCAAAAAATTCTGTTTACTCAAGAACAAGCTCAAAGATTTCAGTATGCATAAGGCATGGTCTATTATGAAGATGATGCCCTTGGAGTTTTCTCTTCGTAGGAAAATATCCAGGAGCCTTGTTGAACAGGCTTTCTCAAAGGAGGCAATTTTCCTGCATCCCATGTTCACACACATCTTCCAGCTACCGGTGTGCTAACAAATTTTGTACAGTGAGCAGCCTGTAAGAATAAGAGTGTTATTCCAGAAAACCAAAAGGCAGTTTCACTTATAGTATGGCAAATAAGACAAGGGGTACTTGAAAACAGTGGGTGAGTGTTAACTATCTATGAATTCTAAGTATCCCCTGTGTAACATAACCCTTTGTGTATAGCTGTCATGGACATTAAGAACACACACCCTACATAAATTTACACTTCTGGAGCATATATGGGTGACATGGCTATTGCTACTAAAACGTCCCTTTGTCTTTGATCCAGGAGTTACATGTCTTCTGTCAGTATCCATGAAAGTGTGGCGTATCCTTGGGGGGCCTAGTTCCTTTTCCTAATGGTTCCTTGATGGTTGTTCTTGATTCAGTGAGCTCCCCAGATGACAAAGCCTTTTTGTCCTTTTTTCTTTATAAAATAAAGTATTTTTCAATCCATGTATCCCCTTGCTTCCCCTCCCTTCCCCCTCTCAACCCTTCCCAGTCAGCCTTCAGCCTCCCTCCTCCCCATCCCCCCATCCCCTCTCCAAAAAAGACAAGAGGTCTCAAGGTGGATCAGTTCAGCATCCACTCCAGGCAAGTCCAATTTCCTCATCCTAATATCAAGACTGGATTAAATGTTCCTCTGGAGGGAATGGGCTCAGAAGTGTCAGTTCATGCACAGAAACATAGTCTGATCTCTCTCCTTGAGGCTCCCCATACTGCCCATGTCAGTGGACAGTTGCCTCTCCTTGGAGGGCCTAGTTCCTTTTCCTGATGAATGGAGAAGGCTAGGTAGACATGGTCACAAACTGGGGGTTTCATGCCTGTTTCAAAAGCTAATAATTGTCCCTGTAATTGGTTACTGTGAGTTCAGAGATATACGATTTTCTTAAATATATAGTTTCCTTTGTGTATTAAGTCAAACTTTTATATTACTAATGCCTCAATTTTGAAAGCTGACTAACAAAAAATTTAAAACATGTCTCTGAATCGGTGTTGGCATGGATACTAAGACAATTTATATATTAAATGGCAAAAGCCACAGGTCTTTCTCCTGATTGCAGATTTATATATAAAGTAATCCATTTACACACTTAATGACTTTTCCTTTTGGAAAATAAGTTTCTAGTTTGTGGAAAATGGAGTATTTCACAATTTGTTGCCTAGAATCACCTACTTTTTTGAGAGAGCATGACAAAGCCTACAGGGCACTAGAGAACGTCAGAGACAGGAAAAAAAAAAACCCACTAATACTCTCAGGATGAGAAACTTTTACTTCCACAATCTGTCTTTGCAGAAATGAGGCCCAAGCTCAAGGCAAATGAAACACTGTATCTTGTTTATGGGTTGTTCAATCAGATATGCACTGCTGAGCCTTTAACTGTGTGTTTTAGCTGTTTCACATTGCTGGCCAAACTTTTTTTTTCAAAAAGTATATTAAAATAAGATGCTGGTGAGAACATCAAAGACTGAATGAAACTTCTCCATTTGTAGTGTAAAAATGCCTAACTTTAGAACTTTCTCTTAATTTGAATTGTTTATTGATGATATTTACACAATAATCTTCCATAGTACAACAAAAATCATCTGAAAACATTTTTAGGCTTTCAATTGCAAAAGCTTTAAGAAAGTATTTTCTCATCCTCAATTATTACTTATTTTAATTTGAAAGTGTTAAAGCCAAAGGTGATGTCTGCAAAGCAATAACAAAGATGTAGAATAATGTCAGAAATAAAGAATTTAAGATACATGCTCTCTTAGCTGAGAAACTTATAATGAGGAAAGCAGTTGTAAAACTAGGAGAGCCTGCCAAATGGGATTCCCCCACCTCCAGAAATACTCCACTTTCCAGCTTCAGAGTGGCCATTACACGCCAAGAATCTTCTCACGTTCTTCCTTTCACTCCCAATTCTACGGTGTCAGTCCCGGAAAATCTTGGGTAATGCTGCCTGCCTGTTGCCCATCCCCATTTTACTACCCTCTTGGAAGATATGCTTAACACGATCATTTCTGTAGTCCTAGTACACTGTGATGCCCCCAGAAGCTATTAGTGGTTTTGTTTCCCATCACTCTTTCAAGTGGGATGCTTTACATATGGTAGGTGCTTCAATGCATAGTTGTTAAATAACAGAAGCCAGATTCTGTGTCCTAAATCCTTCTCTACTAAGTGTCTCTACTAATTGTCAGGGCATTTGAAGTCCACATTTGAAAAGTGAGGAGTAAAACTGCAGTGTTGGGGCTGTAAAGATGGCTGGGTGCTTAGCATTTACCCATTTTGCAGAGAAGCTTCAGTTCCTGGCATCTATAATGGTAGCTCACAACCATCAATAATTTCAGATCCAGGAGATCCAATGTACTTTTCTGGCCAGGCATATAGCTGGTATAGATATATACATGCAGGCATACATTCATATATAAAAAATAAATATAATTTGAAAACAAGTAGAGGCATTTTGATGAACAAAAAGATAATTATAAATGTAGGTAGTGGTTGCTATCTTTCTACTCTTAAGCTGTAATTCTATTTTTATTTTTTCTAATTAACTATCTCAATATAATAGAGATATCATACTTGCACCTAATAGAAAATTGTCTGCAATTATAAAATCTTAAAATATTATTCTATTAGACTAATTCATAATATGCTCTTTGACAGATGTGTGCTAGGAATTTTCTATGAGTACAGCGAATCAACTGACTATCTTTATGTTCAAATGTGATTGATCAAGCAAGCCTGCTGTCATAGTTAATCAACAGAATTAGCCAGAAATTTATCACATCTTACTATGAAAGGATCAATAATGGCACCCACTTCCCATACAATCTGGTATTCACTCAGTATCACTGAGCTGGGCATGCATTTATATTTTTTCTTTTATGAAAGTTGGTCATATTGGAAGTCAAACCTCAGGAAATGGTGGCTGTATATTGCTAAACTAAACTCATGCACTTAAAATATCAGGAAGCTTGTTATCAGTACTCATGTTACATTTTACATATATTTTCCTTTTGAGGAAAAAGGTGATTTGCTTTTTTAGTCTTATACGATGTATCAGAAACTTGCCTCAAAATAGCAAATCAATTTCAACTGCAAAAGGAAATTGTATCTCTCTTGCCCATGATATAAAACAATAAAGGAAAAGTTTCTAATTTGAAAATAATTTCTTGGTAAAAGTGGCAGTTCATTAAGCAAAAGTATTTTGAAGAATAATTTGAGAGCAGTTATATGTAGGGATGTGTAGAGGAGAGCTGGATGGGAAAAAGTGACCAGGGATTTTTAATGTGAATCTGCCTTTGAATAGCCAAAGTCACATTTCTTTGCACTGTATACTTACAAAAAAAATGGATAGAGACTGGTCTATGTATTTCTCTTGGGGTCATTCCACGGTGCTGAGACTTTACATGTATCCTAATATGATGGCATTGATTGCACACACTTGAATGATTTGACGACAATGCAATCAACATTTTAAACAGCCTTGTCAAGATATGATGACCATACTATACAATTCATTTATATAAATATAGAATATCCTCAGAATGTTGCACATATTACCACATATGTACAACACTTTTGTCATTCAGTCCCATTTCCGTGTGAATTGTGAAGCTAGCCATTCTATGATTCTTTTCTTTTTAATTTTGTTATTTATTTTGCTGTCATATATTACTCCCTGACCTCAGTTACCCCTCCATTCTCTCCTCCCAGTCCCTCCCCTCTGCCCTCCTCCAATACATTGCTCCTGCTTTGCTATTTAGAAAAAGGTAGGCCTCTCAGGAATATCAACAAAACATGGCATATTAAGTTGTAATAAAATTAGGCACTTCCCCTCACATATTAAGACCAGACAAAGCAACATAGTAGGAAGAAACCAGTCCTAGGAGCCAGCAAAAGAATCAGAGACCTTCTCTTTCATACTGTTAAAAGTCTCCCAATAACACCAAGCTACACAACTGTAACATCTATGCAGAGGGCCTATGTCAGGCCCATGCAGGCTGCCTGGTTATCAGTTCAGTCTCTGTGAGACTCTATAAGCACAGATTAGTTTATTCTGAAGATTTTCCAGTGGTGTCCTTGACCCCTCTGGCTCCTCTATCCCTCTTCAGCCCCTCTACAGGATTCCCTGAGCTCTGTCTAATGTTTGGCAATGGGTCTCTGCATCTGTTTCCATCAGTTGCTGGATGAAGTCTCTCTGGTGATAATTATGCTAGGCTCTAGTCTATAATCATTCCATTGACTTTTTTCATTTTGTCAGTCATGTTTGGTTCTATCCTAGGTCTCTGGGCTCCTGAACCTCTGGTTCCTAGCCCTACAGACAGTGTCAGGGTTGGGTTCCTTCTCATGGCATGAACCTCAAGCAGCTTGGCCACTCTCACTATTTCTGTTCCCATTACTTCAGTGTACCTTGCAAGCAAAATAAATTGTAGCTCAAAATCTTTGTGTCTGGGTTGGTATCCCAACCTCTCTACTGGAAGACTTGTTGGGCTACAGGAAATGGTTGGTTCAGGCTCTGTATCCTCCATTACTAGGAGTCTTTTCAAGGGCCACCTTCATAGATTCCTGGGAGTTTTCATTGCATTGAGTTTCTTCCTTAACCCATGAAATGGCCCCAAATTAAAATTGTCTCTCCCAGTACTCTCTCTCTCCACCCCCCAAAACATGATCCCTCCTGTTCTCATCCCTGCCACGTCTACATTCACAAAATGCATTCTATTTTCCCTTCCTAAGGAGATTTTTGTGTCCCCCTTGAGCCTTCCTTGTTTCTTAGGCTTTTGGATTTGTGAATGGTAGAATGACTACCTTTTATTTATAGTTATTATCCACTTAAGTGAATACATACCATATTTGTCATTCTGAATCTGGATTACCTCACTCAGGATGACTTCCTTTTATAGTTCCATCCATTTGCCAGCAAATTTTCTGATGTCATTGTTTTTAACAGCTGAATAAACTCCATGGTATAAATATATCACCTTTTCTTAGTTTTCTTCTAGGTTGTTTCCAGGTTCTGGATATCATATATAAAGCTGCGATGGACATAGTTAAGCAATTGTACTTGTGGTATGATTCAGCATCATCCTTTGCTTATCTGCCCAAGAGTGGTATCACTGGGTCTTAAGGTAGACTGTTTTCCAAATTTCTGAGAAACAACCATATTGATTTCCATAGTAGCTATATAAATTTGCACTCCTATCAGCATTGAAGGAGTGTTCCCCTTGCTCCACATCCTCATCATCATGTGCTGTCCTTGCATCCCATAATTCTTAGCATTGTCTTTTCCTCCTCTTTTCTTATTATTTATCTGTATCCTTGACTCTAAAGATGGTCTCCTACAGAAAATAAACAAATTTGAGGGTTATTCTAAATCAGTATTGGAGATTTGTTCTGATCCAAAAGAGGATCTTCTAGCCATGGTTTTCCCTGGTAATGCCTAGCAAGCTTTCTCCTGTCTATCTCTTATCTTAAATGAGCCTGATTGATTCTCATTCTCATTCTCTCTCTCTCTCTCTCTCTCTCTCTCTCTCTCTCTCTCTCTCTCTCTCTCTCTCTCTTTCTCCCTCCCTCCCTTCCTCCCTCCTTCCTTTCTACCTGTCTCATTTATTTTTTTGTATGGCCCTGGCTGCCCTTACACTCAGATCCACCTGCCTCTGCCTCCTGAGTGCAGAGATTACAGAGGTGTGCCATCACATCTTCTTTGTGAGTATCTTCCCACTTTTCAACGTGACCTTCAGTGTATGGGTGATACTTTAAGTCTTGAACTTTTCACTTATGTTCTTTCTGGAAAAACAATTAAAAAGGTTCTTTCCTTTGGACATGTCTGAGAAATTGTTTCATGGTTTGCCATGCATTTTATGCAAAAAAAAATCCCTAGCTCACAAATATAGAACTGGGGAAAAATGTCACACAGGCTTTCTGAGTAGCATCACAATTTTAGGAGCAGGATATTCAGTTTGAATTCAACACTGATAAGTATTGCATTTTGTAAAGTTACTTGTGCCAGCATGAAACCACCATTGCACCCCAAGTTTTTTTGAGGAAGAAAGGGTCATTAATTTCAATACCTGTGCCCATGATACTGCTTCCATTATTTGAGTGAGCACTGTAAGGAAGTACACTTTTTTTGATGATGTCATCTAGAAGTCCAGCCTATAAAACAGAAAGAAACACACCTCAACCACAAAGACAGACACAGGGTCAGAGTAAAGGATTGGGAAAAGATTTTTCCAATCAAATGCTTCTAAGAAACAAGCTGGAGTTGCCATCCTAATATCTAACAAAGTAGTCTTTAAGCTAAAAGCAATTAAAAGGAACCAAGATGGTCATTACTTATTCATCACAGGAAAAATTGGTCAAGAGGAGATTTCAATCCTGAATATTTATGCCCCTAATATAAGGACACCTACCTATGTAAAAAAAACCACTGCTAAAGTTCAAATCCCACATCAATTCTCAGACACTCATAGTGGAAGACTTCAATACCCCACTTTCACCCCTGGATAGCTCAACCAGACAGAGACTCAACAGAGAAATAAGGAGTCTAACAGAGGTTATGATGCAAATGGATTTAATAGATATTTACAGAAGCTTCCACCCAAACACAAAGGAATATACATATTTCTCAGCACCTCATGGAACTTTCTCTAAAACTGACCAAATAATTGGTCATGGAAAATAAACATCACTCAGTTGAACCACTTTTGGGTAAAGGAAGAAATTAAGAAAGAAAAAAAAAGTGTTCTGAAAATTTAATGAAAATGAATCACAACATACCCAAAATGTGGGACACAATGAAAGCAGTCTTAAGGGGAAAATTGATAGCACTAGATGACTATGTGTAAAGACTAGAGAAATCCCACACTAGAGACCTAACAGCACAGCTGAAAGCCTTAGAACAATTAGAAGCAAACTCACCAGAAGGAGTAGATGGCAGGAAATAATCAAACTTAGAGCTGAAATCAATACAATTGAAACAAAAAGAACAATACAAAGAATCAATGAATCTAAGAGTTGGTTCTTTGAGAAAGTCAGCAAGATAGAAGAGCCCTTACCCAAACTAATCAAAAAGCAGAGACAGAGTATCCAAATAAACAAAATCAGAAATAAAAAGGGGCATATAACAACAGACCATCAGGAAATCCAAAGAATTATATGATCATACTTCGAAAATCTATATTCCACAAAAATGGAAAACCTAGAAGAAATAGACAGCTTTTTGGACAGGTACCATTTACCAAAATTAAATGAGGAACAGATTAATTACCTAAACAGACCTATAACACTTTAGGAAATTGAAGCTGTCATTAAAAACCTCCCAAGAAAAAAAAGCTCAGGTCCAGATGATTTCAGTGTAGAACTCTACCAGACATTCAAAGAAGAATTACTACCATTACTCCTCAAACTATTTCACACAGTAGAAACTGAAGGAAAATTGCCAAATTCCTTTTATGAGGCCACAATTACCCTAATACCCAAGCCACTCAAAGACACAACAAAGAAGGAGAATTACAGACCAATTTTCCTCATGAATATTGATGTGAAAATTCTCAACAAAATTTTGGCAAACTGTATACAACAATATATAAAAAATATCATCTACCATGACCAAATAGGCTTCATCCCAGAAATAAAGGACTGGTTCAACATACGAAAAACTGTAAACGTCATCCATCATATAAACAAACAAAAGGAAAAAAACCACATGATCATATCCTTACATGCTGAAAAAGCCTTTGACAAAAATCCAACACTCCTTCATGATAAAGCCCTGGAGAGATCAGGAATACAGGGAGAATACCTAAATATAATAAAGGCAATTTACAAGAAGCCGACAGTCAGTATCAAAGTGAATGGAAAAAACTCAAAACAATTCCACTAAAATCAGGAATTAGACAAGGATGTCTCTCTCCCCTTATCTATTCGATATAGTTCTCGAAGTTTTAGCTAAAGCACTAAGAGAATGAAAAGAGATTAAGGGGATACAAATTGGAAAAGAAGTGAAACTATCTCTATTTTCAGATGATATGATTGTATACATAAGTGACCCACAAAATCCTACCAGGGAACTTCTACAGCTGATAAACACCTTCAGCAATGTAGCAGGATACAAGATTAACTCAAAGAAATCATTAGCCTTTCTATACACTGAAGATAAAGGGGTTAAAAAGGAAATAAGGGAAACATCACCCTTTATAATAGCTGCAAATAGCATTGAATACCTTGGAGTAACTATAACCAAAAAGGTAACAGATCTATTTGACAAAAATTTTAAATCACTGAAGAAAGAAATTGAGGAGGATATCAGAAAATGGAAAGCTCTCCCATGTTCCTGCATAGGTAGGATCAACATAGTAAAAATGGCAATCCTGCCAAAAGCAATCTACAGATTCAATGCACTGCCCATCAGTATCCCAACACAATATTTTTTGGACCTTGAAAGAACAATACTCAATTTCATTTGGAATAACAGGAAAGCCAGGATTGCCAAAACAATTTTACTCAACAAAAGAACCTCAGGAGGTATCACCATCCCTGACTTTAAGTTATACTATAGAGCTACAGTAATAAAAACAGCCTGGTACTGGTATAAAAGCAGACATGTGGATCAATGGAATAAAATTGAGGATCCAGACATTAACCCAAAAACCTATGAACATCTGATCTTTGGCAAAGAGGCCCAAAATATTCAATGGAAAAAAGATAGTATATTTAACAAATGGTGTTGGCATAGCTGGATGGAAGTAAGTGGAAAAATGCAAATAGAGCCAAGTCTGTCACCCTGCACAAAACTCAGATCCAAGTGGATCAAAAACCTCAACATAAATCCAGCCACTCTGAACTTAATAGAAAAGAAAGTGGGAAATACCCTTCTTCAAATTGGCACAGGTGATCACTTCCTAAATATAACACCAGTGGCACGGACACTAAGATCAACAATCAATTAGTGGGATCTCCTGAAACTGAGAAGCTTCTGTAAAGCCAAGGACACTGTCAATAGGACAAAATGACAGCCTACAAAATGAGAAAAGATTTTCACCAACCCTACAAGTGATAGAGGATTGATCTCTAAAATATATAAAGAACTCAAGAATATAGATCCCAAAACCTTGAATAACCCAATCAAAAAATGGGATTCAGAATTAAAAAAAAATTCCCAGCAAAAGAAATATGATTGGCTGAAAGGCACTTGAAAAAGTGCTTGAAATCTTTAGCCATCAAAGAAATGCTAATCAAAACAACTTTGAGATACCACCTTATACCTGTCAGATTGGCTAAGATAAAAGGCACAGATGATACAAAAATATGTGATCCACATCTTTTTGTTTACTTTGACCAAATTCTATATGATGGTTTTGTTTTATTTCACCATATTTTATTTTGCCATTTTTTTATTATATCTTACAAACCTGTTTTTACATAATGACAGAAAGGGAGTAGATATGCATAGTAGGGGAGGTAGGGAAGAAAGAGGAAAATGACCTGAAACTGTAGTCAAAATATATTGTATATGTATAAAATTTATTTTCAATAAAAATGTTCAAAAAAGGAAAAAAAAGAAAATAAAGGTACAATTTATTCAATTTGTCTAAAGCAAAATCTTAACTAAAATTGATCACAAAAATTAATGTATCCAAAGCTTGTGATTACATTAATTGTCAACAATTCAATGAATCTGAGTTTGTGAAAATAAAAGCAATCTCTTCGTGAAAAAAAAAAAAAAAGGCACAGATGACAGCCTATGCTGTAGTGGATGCGGAGCGAGGGGAACACTCCTCCATTGTTGTTGGGAGTGTAAACTTGTCCAGCCACTCTGGAATTCAATATGGAGATTCCTCAGAAAACTGGGGGGAAATCAAAACCCCAAGGATCCAGCTATACCACTTTTTGGAATATACTGTAAAGACATACAATCGCACCTCAAAAGCATTAGCTCAATTATGTTCATAGCAGAATTATTTGTAATAGCAAGAACCTGGAAACAACCTAGAGTGCATTAACAAACTGTGGTACATCTACACAATGGAGTACTACTCAGCAGTAAGAAACAAAGATATTCTAAAATTTACAAGCAAATGGATGGATTTGGAGAATAACCTCCTGAGCGAGGTATCTCCAAACCCAGAAAGATAAGCAGGGGATGTACTCACTCATTAGTGGACTCTAAACAAAAAAGCAAAAAGCAAAGCATGTCCAAGCTGCAAACCACAACCACTGAACCACTTGTGATCTGAAACACCTTGGACTGACAGCTTGGATCCCACTCCCTCTAGAGGAACACCTGACTCAGTCTTGATATTGGGGTGAGGAAACTGGATCTGCCAAGAGTGGAGGCTAAACTGAGCAATATTGGGTCCTTGGTACCTCCTGCCCATGCTGAGGATGAGAGGGGAGATGTGGAGAAGAAGTGACTGGATATGGTGGGAGGGAAAAGGGACCTTGAATAAGGATATGTATGGATAGAAAATGTGACTTTATTCATAATAAAAAAATTTTTAAATTAAAAGTAAATAAATATATACATAAGAAAAATCTAAAAAAGAAAAAAGAAAAAAAGTTTGACTTTACCTTTACCAGGAAGGTACTACATGCCTTCATTGGCAGGGTATAAGAAGCAGAACTTACATTCTTTGGCTGCATCTGCCTAGAGTCATTCCCTTTAAACTGGATTCAAAGAGGGGACAGAGGAAGTACAGTTCAAATGTCACATACTTGTTGTGTTTACTGAGTTTTAATAGATTGACTTGCACAAACATTATTTCTATACACTAAGAAATAATAAACAAAACTAAAATAAAGGCAAAGACAGTTTTACTCAAGGACAGACAGGATTTGCAAGTAGGAAGACATGGAGCTCAGTAAGAATCTAAACATGTTCTATCATGTGCAACACTACTGAGTTTTTAAAGGTATAAAGCAACAGATGGGGTGAAAGGACATCACTTGCTTTTTGCAACTATTCTTCTGACCCTTCCAGTTACACCAGTTGTTTTAAATGAATATGGACCCATGTTGGTGACTGCTCAAATGTTAAGCTATACATGATCAGTAATTAAAGTGTTATTATACAGAGTTTATCAGTAAATAGCAATCCTCTAAAAGAGCAAGTCAGCAAAAGCTCAAGGGCTGGAAATTGCCACCATCTGTCATCTTGACACAGCATTTTTTTCTAAACAATACTCTTTATCAGGAAGTTAAAAATTGGTTATCTAGTATTTGTAAGGCAAACTTTGGCCTGACAATTGCAATTTCCAAGGCTCAAAGAGAAATTATGCTCCCTCTTGGGTAGACTGCAGCCATCTCTATCCTGATGTTCATGATTCATTTGTTATATAGGATGATTTCATAGGCCTGAAATTGCTGTATGTTTTCAAAATGATTTCTAACACTGTCATTGGGAAATGAGTTTGTAAGCTTCTCTCTCACATTGTCTGTACAGATGTAGATCTTGAAGCCAACTTTTCTTGCTTATAGTATCTGTGGTTTCCTATGCTATATTATTGTAGGATCATTACAAAAAGTATATACACTTACTCTTGTGTACTGAAAATTTCAGTCTCCATTTGCATGTATGTAAGCTATTAGCAGACACTATTCTTATACTTGCCCCCATTTTAACTTCCTAGATTCTATAAGTAAAAGTTAAACACTGAAATGTAAAGGTTCAGCACTATGATCTACATATGAATGAGAACAATGTTTGTTATCTTGTGTCTGTGCTACCTCACTCGATATAATGTTTCCCAGCTCCATCTACTTATTTGCAAATTGAATCATTTCTATTGTGTATAGGCACAACATTTTCATCATCCATTCATCAATTGATGGACATCTGGATAGTTTGCATATTCTAGATGTTATAAATAGAGCAGGGATAAGCACAGATAAGCATGTATCTCAATAGTAGGAAATAGAGTTCTTTGAGTATTTACCCAGAAGCGGTATGGCTAGGTCACATGGTATATCAGTTCCTCTTTAAACTGATTTCCACAATGGCTGCACTTGTTTTTGCTCACACCTACAACACCTTCAGGATCTTCTTTCCTCATATCCTTGATATGTTTATTGTATTTTGTTTTCTTAATCTTAACCATTCTGAGTAGGGTAAAGTGAAATCTAATTTGCATTTTCCTGGTGGCTATAGTAATAAATGCTTTCAAAAATATTTCTTATCCATTCATATTTTTTCTGAGAATTCTGTTTAGTCCCACAGCTCAGTGTTTAATTGGGTTTAATTTGCTTTAATGGTATTTAATTTGAATTGATAGTATTATCTAGATATTAAGCCTTGGTCAGATATATAGTTGACAAAGCATTCTTTTTTTTTTTCTTTGTGTTACCTCTTTAGTTAATAACAGTTTCCTTGGCAGTACAGAAGTTTTTCAATGTTGTGAAATCCCACTTACTTATTGTTGGTCTATTTCTTGGATGAGTCCTATACTCAAAGTTTTTATCTGAGCCTATATCTTTAGGAATACTCCCTACACAGGTTTTTAGAACATACAGATTTTTCAGGGCTAATGAGATCTTTGATCTCCTTGGGTTTAATTTCTGAGCTGAGATAGAAAGAGAAAGAGAAATCTCTGTGAGCTACAACAACAGAGTATTAAGTAAGATTTACTGTGGTTACAATCATAGCACAAGTATTATGGAGTAACCGAGTATTCTGTGGTTAGATTTAAGGCCTACTCCATGGGGAAAATACGTGCCCAATACCATAAATCTGGCCATAATTCTATAGTTGAGATGAGGAGCTCATGGCCCCAGTGGTAAACCTCTTATTATTTTGCTAAATGGACATAGCATCAAACTACTCTCTATATACTATCCATAGTCCATCTATCTCTATACTCATGAATTAATGCAGATCTCAAAGAATGTTACTTTTGTGTGAAGAAAGAGTAGCTAACAAACAAGCTCACAGCTGTTCAAAGCAAAGAGAAAAAGCATCCATGGGATACGTAGTCACAAATGGTACATCTACATCACACTCGCTCCCAAGACTCAGAACTGTCATGGAAGATGAGACAGAAAGATGTAAGAAACAAAGGTTGGGAAGGACCAGAGAAATTAAAAAAAAATTTATACATGACAAGACCATTGAACTAATGAACTTACACAGCTGAGGCTGTTTGCATAAAACTTATATAAGAGTAATACTTTCAAAAGTATGACATGGATGGATAGAGGGGATCACAAGCCCTCAAACTTTGTTGAGGAGCTACTGAGAGTTGATGGCTTCTTGGACTGCTTAACTTTAAAGATAATGGCCCCTGATAGGTCTGTCATACTCCACTGGGCGAACCTATACCTACAAATGTTAGATAGCAAAAATTATTACTCTATGGGTTAAAAAACAGAAAACACTGAGTTGGAGCGGAAGGAGAGCAGAAGGTTGATTGGGAAGGATTAGGGAGTGGACTGGGGAGTGAACTGGGAGGAGTTGAGGGTGGAGTGAGGAGGGAATGGAATCAAAAATTATTATATGCCACATTAAATTAAATATACCACATTTTCATTATTCATTCATTTTATTTACTGGCTATTATTTATATAGCAACAATGAATATGAATGATAGCATCTCTGTATTAAAATATCTTCTACAAAAATTATATGCCTATATGAAATTCTTAAATAATTAAAAATTATTAAAATGTTACATATTAAAGTTTATTTTTTTCTCGGTTGTTCTCTCAGTAAACTATATAACACACAAATTTGGTAAATATACATACATCTCTCAGATTCTAATAAATAGCCTTTTTCTTCAGTACATGAAGTTCATGAGTTTGTACTTTGGATTCTCTTCAGGATTGTGTAAGTTTATATAATATATAATTGTACAGTTTATGCTTTTGTTTTAGCTCACACATTTGAAACATTAGTTTCAATGTTCTCCAATTAGGGTCTGATCATCTGTTCTTGTTAGATATACAGTTTACTTCAGATTACTAGGAAGAGGAACAAAAACACGTGTTTCACTGCAATGTCCACTCTTTCAAACAATGTCTTAAAAATTGTAAGCTTTCAACTTCAGAATAAGTGTCTGAAAGTCATATTGCTATGGTGTCTTTAGATTGCTATTTAAAGGTCACCTATATGACCTCCAATTATTTCAGAAAGACTTCATTGCATGAAACACACTAATGGGCCTTTTATTTGATAACCTATGGTGTCTGGGAGAAGCATTGTCCTACTGTTGTAGGAAAATTTAAATTTCATTTAAACTCTTTTTACATGTATATATGTTTAGAAAGCTTCTACAATACCTTCTCGTGTAATGCCTTCAGAGATCCTTAGTGTAGTCTATTCCTCTCCACTCTCCCTCTTCTGCTTTGTCCTCCAATATTAACCCTTCCTGTTCCATTATTTCCCTTTTTGTTTTCATACGAAATGTGTTGTTATATCCTCCTTCATTTAATATCCCCCACATGGACCCTTACTTATTTCCCAGCTTCTATGAGTACTTCAATTTAAACACACATATCTAAAGATACAAACTAGCATCTATATATTAGAGAGAACCTGTAACATTTGTCTTTTTGGGGCTAGGTCACCACATTAAAAATTATATTCAGCTCCATAGATTTACCTCCCAAGACTCAGAACTTTATATATACCAATTTTCATTATTCATTCATTTTATTTACTGGCTATTATTTATATAGCAACAATGAATATGAATGATAGTATCTCTGTATTAAAATATCTTCTACAAAAATGCCCAGGGTATAAAAGCTGGATCATAGAGTATATTTATTTCTATCTTTTTTATGAACATTCACACTTATCTCTATAGCAGCTCAATGTCAGATGGATTACCTCTTTTCAAATTTTTGCAGTTGGGTGCATAAACCTCTTCCAAACATTACAGGCTATTATCATGGACCATAGTTACCAACAAAAACTTAATAGCAATGCCTTGTTGCTGAAAATACCACATATTTGAATCAATGGACATGGAAAGATTAAGCTGGCATCAGCCTATAAATTTCATGTCTAGTGCTGAAAGTATCAGTGAGTGTTACTAGGGTGTCAATATTTAACAATCTTACTTAGCCATGAACTCCAAAAGTTATGATAACTATCCTGATAATATATGTCCACTGGTACAATGAAGGGGTGTGTGTGGGGGGGGGTGTGTGTTGAGAGTAATTAATAACTAGCCACTTACTTTCTGGCTAAATTTAAAGTCTGTTTTGCTACACAAGACAGTGTTCATGCTTGTTAATTTAACTGGGTCCAAAATCTGTGACTGGTTAATCATGAATCCTGGGGAAGAATCTAGTGCTATTGTTTTGAGAAATAGGCAGAGTAGCCAACTGTCCCCTAATTTATTTCTTTATACTCATGAACTAGTACATTTCTCAACTCAGAGACGCTACTTTTTTCCAGTAGATGGTAATTAATACAGAGACTCACATATAATCAATGTGCAGAAAACAAAAGACTGTGACATACACAGCTTTAAAGGGGATTGCTATATCACACCACTGCTCCCAAGATTCAGGGATCTAATTGAAGAGAGGGTATAAAGATCCTAAGAACCAGAGGTAGTAGAATGCTGCAGAAAAACAGTATTTAGCAAACAGGACTGGGCCATTTATAAACATGGACATACAGTGTCTATATTGGCATAAACAAGACCTGCAAAGATCAGAATTCCGGATAGATAAAGGAGTGGTTCATGAAATCCAGCCTTATCTGGGAAGCTGTCATAACTTATGTCTGCTAGAAAAGCAAGAGTCAATTTCCTTTAGGAATGCAGACTCTAAGAGGCTAAATATGTCTATGCCCATTCATGTAGTACTAAGTGGGATCACCATAAAAGGAGCATAAAGGTCAGAGGGTAACATGGTAGGGAAGGAATTGGAAGTAAGGGGTAAATTGTATTTAAAAAAAACTTACCATATGCATGTATAAATTTATATTTTAAAATAAATATAAGTTATCATAAAAACACTAATGAATTAGATGTTGTGTGGCAACAATGACCTACACATATCAAATGAAATTGATCTACCACGATACATTTTATCTTTGAATTTCACATAATATTTTGATTTTTTAACAAGTATTTTCTGATTGATTGCTGGTTACTTTCAGTGTGTTTTCTGGGTGGTGGTTTTCTATTTTGACACAGCAATTTGATATAGTATAATTGTATGTTTAGGATGAATTAAGACTACTGTAAAAGCTACACGTACCTATTCTGAGAGAATTTTATACAGCTATGAACTATATTTGGATCATATCATTCATTGTCTCTCAACTTCAGTATGTTCATAGCATTTGTTAGTCTACATTCTTTTTTCTTTTTTTATAAAAAGAAAATAGCATTTTATCTGCATGTATGCCTGGTGCCCACAAGGACTAGAAGAGAGCATCAGATCCCCTTGGATTGAAATTACAGACTTCTGTGAGTCCCCATGAGGGTGCTGGGGCTCAAGTCCAGGTTCTATGGAAGAGCAGCCAGTACTCTTAGCCACTGAGTCATCTCTTCAGTCCAGCCTATCTTTATTGTTAACATGACAGTTTGCATAGAAATTTTTACTTGCAAATTAAAAAAAGGTATACTTTATATTGAAAAAATATTTATGTTCATAAGTATGGCCACATCACTTACATTTAAAGCATCTGTTAACATCCATCTAAATAATATTTTCTTTTAATGTGACTTTAATGTTTGCATTTATTCTCCTTTACTTTTGTACTTTTCTGCCCTTGGTTAATAGAATACTAATATGTTAGTATTCTATCCCCTGTTGACTTTCTTCTTTATTATTATTATGAATGAAGTCATATTTTTTATCCATTTAAACTCCCTTTTTCAAACTCCCTTCCCTCTCCCACCCCTCTGAGTCACTCTCTCTTCTCCCCATCTCTTTATCTCCTCCCCAGCAAGGACAGGAGGTCCCAATGTCCCAAGGTGGCTTAGTTCAGCATCCACTCCTGGCAGATTCGCTTTCCTCATTCTAACATCAAGACTGGGTTAGGTGTTCCTCTGGAGAAAATGGGATCCAAGGTGCCCATCCAAGGTGTTTCAGGTCCCAAGCTGTTCAGTAATTGTGGTTTGCAGCTTTGAAATGCTTTGCTTTTTGTTTAAAGTCCACTAATGAGTGAGTAAATGCCCTGCTTATCTTTCTGGGTTTGTGATACTCAGAAGGATATTATCCAAATTCATCCATTTGCCTGCAAATTTTAGGATATCATTTTCTCTTACTGCTGAGTAGTACTCCATTGTGTAGATGTACCACAGTTTGGTAATGCACTCTAGGTTGTTTCCAGGTTCTTGCTATTACGAATAATGCTGCTATGAACATATGTTGAGCTAATGTCTTTGGAGTGTGAATGTGCATCTTTAGGGTATATGCCCAGTAGTGGTATTACTGGATCCTTGGGAAGATTGGTTCACAATTTTCTGATAAACTGCCATACTGCATTCCAGAGTGGCTGAACAAGCTTTCACTCTCACTGACAATGCAGGAGTCTTCCTCTTGCTCCACAACCTCTCCAGAATATTCTGTCATCTGTGTCTTTTATCTTAGCTAATCTGACAGGTGTAGGTGGTATCTCAAAGTTGTTTTGATTTGCATTTGTCTTGATGGCCAAAGATGTGGAGCACTTTTTCAAGTGCCTTTCAGCCATTTGTAATTGGTCTGCTAAGAATTCCCTTTTTAGTTCTGAACCCCATTTTTAATGGGTTATTCAAGGTTTTGGGCTCTAGATTCTTGAGTTCTCTATATATTTTAGAGATCAGTCCTCTGTCACTTGTAGGGTTGGTGGAAATCTTTTCCCATTTTGTAGGCTCTTGTTTTGTCTTATTGCCTGTGTCCTTGGCTTTACAGACGCTTCTCAGTTTCAGGAGGTCCCACTTATTGATTGTTGTTCTTAGTGTCTATGCTACTGGTGTTATATTTAGGAAGTGATCACCTGTGCCAATTCATTGGAAAAGAAAATTCTCACTTTCTTTTCTATCAAGTTCAGTGTGGCTGGGTTTATGCTGAGGTCTTTGAAAAAAAAAACCACATGATCATATCCTTAGATGCTGAAAAAGCCTTTGACAAAATCCAACACTCCTTCATGATAAAAGTCCTGGAGAGATCAGAAATACAGGGAAAATATCTAAATATAATAAGGGCGATTTAAAAGAAGCCTACAGCCAACATCAAGCTTAATGGAGAAAAACTCAAAGCAATCCCACTAAAATCAGGAACTAAACAAAGATGTCCTCTCTCCCCTTATCTATTCAATATAGTTCTCAAAGTTTTAGCTAAAGCAATAGGAGAATGAAAGGAGATTAAGGGGATACAAAGTGGAAAAGAATTCTCACCAACACCATGCCTAATGGGATATTTAGCCAAAGACTTCAGTGACAGCCCCTGGGCAAATTCTACAGCTTTTTTTAAAAATTTCCTCCATTGCGTCAGCATTCATACCTCTGTAACTTGGACCTCTGATCATTCATATTCTCAATAAAAACTGTTAGGTCCTATTTAATCTCCATTCTCAACAAATACCAGTCCAGAAAAAGCCAAACAATCATGGGATTTAGCCTATTTGTTTTCCTCCTTACAGAGATCTGAGCTCCATACTGCTTGATGTCAAACAGCAAAAACCAGATACATCATATTCTCCATAGCTTCCTGGTTATGGCAAGGATGAAGCTGAGATCTTATTGTTTCCTCACTTGTTCCGCAGAAGTCACTTACATTATGTTTTAAAAGGCATGAAGTTTTAGATCCTGTAGATCTGATGTCTGGTCTTTGCTCAATGACCAAAAAAGATGCATGTTAAGGTTCAAGGCAAGGAATGTAATCTAGGTTTTCTATTTGTCTATTTCAAGAATGGCTTGTAGAAGAGAAAGAATAGACTCAATATGCATGTCAGACAAGATTTTATGGTGGCCAAGACATTCTAAGATTCATGACACTAAAATAAAGTGATGATAGTTGAGAAATATTTGGTGATTAGAGAGGAGATGCAAAGCACAATATAAGCTTACTCTATAATCTTTAGGAATTACATTGTAATATATGCTCACTATCATTATGTATGATTTTTATGCCTGTAATGTGTTTCTAAATTTTAGAGTTGGACTACATAGTTTATGTTAATAATTGACTCAAATACAATTTCTTAATAACATTTTTGTGAGTTTCTTGGCAACAGATTTTCTTTTTTTATTATTATTAATAAAGAAGTCACATTCTCTATCCTAGTATATCCTTATTCAAGCTCCCTTCACCTTCCCACCACATCTCCCTGTTGCCCCACCCCCATGGGCAGGCGGTCCCAAGGTCCCACAGTCCCAATATTGCTTACTTCAGCCTCTACTCCTGGCAGCAACAGAGATTTTCAAAAGGATGTTTTAAATATACTTTTATCTTGATGAGTACAAAGAATTGATTATTTAGTTAGGATGAAGATGAGAAAATAACTCTCAATTTAACAGAAAAAAATTTTGTTTTTGAGGATACCAAACAAGCCATTAGCTTATTTTCATGAACAGAATCTATACATAGTGAACATAGTTATGCAAACTTAATCAATTAAAAAATCTTTTATGCCTGCTTGGTAGTACTAATAAAATACATGGGAATAAAGAACAGTCAGAGAAAGAGACCACACAAGTGAAAAAGTCACTTAAATAAAAATGTGTCTCCCAATCATCAATGAGATGGTGGTAAGCCTTTGAACTCACACAAAAGCATGATGATTGGTCCAATAAATATCCCTTCTACAATGGAACCATAACATATCTTGAGAACAAACAATATTCTAATATGTTTTACATCTGTTCTTATTTTAGCTAATAGATAATTCTATATAGCTGAAGCCCTATAATCATATTTGTTATTCATTAAGCAAAAAAGTGAGATTTCTTATGTGAGATGAGAACAACAATAAAGGAAAGAATAAATTCATCCCCAAATCAAATACAGGATCAGGTCTCTAAAATGTCAATACAGAGCCTTGTGTTTAAGATTGTTATTTTAGGATTAAGGCCACCCAGACATTATTTTCAGTCATGTTTTCAAGAATTGTAGGTTAAGAATGCATTTCAAGACTTATTAGCACAATACTACAGAGAGTTTTATATGCTAATGAAACTATTTATTTATTCTGAAAACACTAAAATATTCATGTTGCTTAGTAAAAGCCCAGCTCACACTATATTTATTCCATATTCCTTTTTTTTTAAAATAGTTAACTTCACATATGCTATTTCCTTGATTCTCACAGTTGCTTTTTAACATAGAAATCATTATTTTTTTGCTTCTATTTTTAGTTACCATGCTAAAGCAATATATTTTATTATTAAATTTTCAAGCATATATATCAATATACTTTGTTCATCTTCAACCCTTGCCAACTTTCTTGTTCCCTTTAACATCCATTGTTCCTATTCCTCCCTTCGCCTTATGTCTTTATACCATACATAAGACGTATATGTAGTTAAATCATGATTGTATATATAAAAGAAAATGATATATTTGTCTTCCTTTACCACCCTAATATTTATTTGATGCCTCTTTCTTTTTTTATATCCATTACTTCCTTGACCTTTTTATACTCCAATTTCTTCATTCATCTTGTACACATATATGTATGTATCTGCATATATATATATCTATAATTTTACAATTCAAGTACAATATTCTCTTGAGTGTAGATTCCACACAAAGAGAAACCATGTATTTGTCTTTCTTAGACTTGCTTATTAGTAATTTTTATGTAAATTACATAATTTAATTCTTCTTTAAGAATGAATAGAACTCTGATATGTATATGTACACATGCATGTATACAAACGTATAGATAGATTTCATATCTTTATCTATCCTTCTATAGATAAGTATCTAGTCTGCCTTCATACCTTCAACTATTGTGAATAATACAGTAAAGGTGGATATGCAGGTATCTCTCTGATATGTTCACTTAAAACGAAAGAAATTCAAAGATTAAGTAAATTGCTCAAAAGAACTCAATACTAATGAGTAGCCCTTATATTATGCTAATTCATTAAAATAAAGACAATGCTAAGAGAAACACAGAGGCTTGCCTTCTTAGTTTATTTTATACGTGATAGTTGAAGGGTTATGCCCATGGTGTGGGTATGTAGATGAGAAGACAACTTGCAGGGATCAGTTCTTTCCTTCCAACATGTGAATCCTGAGGATGGAAGTCAGGTTGCAAAGTTTGATTGCAGAAGTCTTTGCCTACTAAGATACCTCATCACCCTTAGCAACTTCCATTCTTTATTTATTCTTCTGCCCTAAATAAAAATAGTAGCTTAATGACTAAATGCATTTCGCTCATATAACAATCCAAAAGTAAATGGCTCTCGGCACACAGATGGCCTATATCCTCACACCCTGGTTGTCTCCATTTCTCAGCCATCATGAATAAAAAAAGGGGAAAATTAATTCCAGCCATTGATTTATTTTAACTGATATCTTTAAAAGTACTAAAAAGGTCTTAGGCTAAGAATCAGAATCAAATTGCAGAGATAAATCAAGTGGCAGTAGGGTAGGATCTGACTGAGAGACCATGAACAGAGAGGACAAAAATGAATGACTTAGAACTGGTTAATCAGACACAGAATATGGTCCAGTCGAAGAATTCCAAGAAGCCCATAGAGAGTGTACAAAAGCAGATAGAGCGGATTAGATTGGACATTAGACAGGACAGAACTTCTTTCTACAGAATAACAGTGACTCAAACCAAGGACCCAGCTTACAGCCCATGCAACAAAGACAAAGACCTACACACAAACAATTTCCAGTTGTCTATATTATTTTAGTTCTTCTCATAATAGTGAATGCACACAGGACATATGCATGCAAATAAATCCATAGTGATCAAAAGAGGATTAGCATATGATCTAGCTATCTTCATTTTCAAGGAGGATCTAAAATGGGTTTTGAGAATGGCTTAAGCATTTGGCAAAGAATATGATAGATAATAAGGGTCTTAAGTTGCAGATAAAAGGATTTATACAAGTCCTATGACCCAGAGACCCTTCTGAGTCCTAAAGAACTGTTAAATCTCTCTATTCCTGAAACATGGTCAAAACAAATGTTGAATTACATTACATGCCAGGAAGTAATAGAAAAATCATGTTTAAGAGAATCACATAAGCATTTTCCCTCAAAATCAATCTAATAGTGCTCTGATAGAGAGCCACAGAGTATTTATGCACATAAGTATAATTTAATATTAATTGGATGTCAAATACAGACTAGTGCAATCACAAATTTAATTTGACTTTCAAAGCCTTTCTGGAACAAATTGGTTTTTATCAAGATCTGAAAGTATGTGTCTAAAATGTGTGGTGACAAAGTGAAGGGAGCTACAGGAGGCACTGTGGGTGGGGGTTTTAGAAATAAAATATGGCCATGATGGAAGCAACCATTTCTGCTCTAAGACAGTCAATAGTAGTCAAGTTCATTTTCTAAAATAATAAGGGAAGCATTTTGGTATAACAGTTTAAAATTAGGAATAGATCTGCAGCAGGCAATGAGAAATCTTAATATGTTTTAGTTTATTGAAGTTATTGGTTCTGGTAGCTGCAAACTTCAAGGTATTAAACACAACTTTTCATTTATAACTCTGAGATATCAAAACACCTCTGCCTTTATCTCTTTTCACTTACTAAATATTTTCTATGTTCATATTCATGCAAAAGTTAAATTTTCTGCTTTCATATTTATCATCAAAGGCATTTGTAGACAAGGTTTCCTTACTTTCTCATATTACCAGTATCAGTTTCTGTTCAATGTGATAAAGGTAAAAAATTTTCTGTAGTTTTGAAAAACTGCTTTAAAGGACAATTGTATGCTTTGATGTTTCTGTTATTGGTTCTCTATGCTCCATTCTTCCTGCCCATTGACTAGGTAGCTGGTAGGATGAAAGTGTTTCTATCATAGTCTTTCAAGCTCTAGGCAACCTTAAAAACAGAAACAATATGATAATGATGGTGGAATGTGAACAAAGGATTCCAGTGAGCTGCCATGTCCCTTCTGAACTGTCTTCATCTATCTCTTGCTTGAGAGAGAGAGAATTCTCTAATCTGAATTATTCACTATAAAGTACTGTTAAGTATATTAAAACTTAATCCTAACTGATAGTGTAGTTATAAGGAGTAGAAAATGGAAAGAAATAAATGAACTAAGAGTCAAAAAATCCAAAGTCCACAGTGTTCTACTGATCATATTTCCTAGATTCTGTGTGGTATATTGTCAGAGTTACAAAAACACTAGTTTTAACATCTTTATTCCTTTGTGTGAAGCTATTGCCATTCTTCAGAGTGAATGTTGTTATTATATCTGCTTCTTATGACTCATCACACTGACAAAGGAACAGGCAAAAAAAAGTGAATGAGAGAGTTTTTGCATTGAAAAAATATTTAATTACTACCATTTTATGACTATTATAGTGGGGAGCAGTAGTTCAGTGTTGGAAATACTTGAGTATTCAACCTTATAAGGCTGTAGAAGCAGTTGGGAAAATAATTATCTTAACAGACTTACCTATCAAAAGGCATAATTGAAAAGGAACTATGCAATTCTCTTTATTAAACACCGTTTTTGATGAACAGCAGTTTAGCAATCTATAGCATGAGTTTCAATATTTTTTTTTCCAAAAATCAAGTTAGTATTAGGCACCCAAATCATAGTGATTGCATACCATTCCTCATTTAAATATTACATATTAAAAGTACCTACTACCTGTTGCAAAGAGAAGTTTCCTTGATGGGGAACAGTGAGGAATACATTCTCTGTGAGCTTAAGGGTAAATTAGTGTAGTTAGGGATTGCATTGGGAATTTGAAAAAAAAAAAAAAGCAAGGAGGGGTATAAAGGAGAGTTTGGAGGGATAAAGGGCAAGAGAGAAATGGTGTGATTATATTATAATCTCAAAATTAAAAGAAAACTGTCAAAAATGCCTACCATTCTTTTTATGATTAATTCTATCCACTTTTCCGTAAATAATTAAAATTTTCTTCGTGACTCAGTACAATACACACACACACACACACACACACACACACACACACACACACATTCTATCATATTGTCTTGATTCTTCTTCTGGACATTTACACTGATTCTCTAAATTGGCAATTGTGATCACATAAAGCACATAATGAACACAAGCATGCAGATATTTATACAATAAACTATCTTTGATTCTTCAAGTATATACACAAAAATAGATGGTTGGATCTCATGGAAATACTATTTTGGAATTTTGGATAATCTCCATATTGTAGGAAGTTTCTGCCCAGCCTCACCCCACAGTCCAAAAGAATTTCTCCTGACCACAGCCTGGCTTAGCCTGAGGTTCAGACCCACAACCCCACTGCTGCTTAGACACAAAAAATGATTCAGATTCTTATTTTAATTATAAACTATGGCTAAGGATTATTGCTACCTAACTCTCGCAATTTAACAATCCATTTCTATTAATCTGTCATACCACATGGCTCATGGCTTGCCTGTACACCACTACATGTTGCTTCTGGGGTGGCTGAATTGCACCTCCTTTGACTCTGCCCCTTCTTCTTCTGTATCTATGCTTAGATTTCCTGCCTGCATCTAAGCTGCTCTACCATAGGCCAAAACAATTTCCTTATAATCCAGCGGTATTCACGGCATACACAAAGACATCCCACACCACCTCCATATGGATTTCTATAGTGGCTGAACTCATTTACATTTCCATCAACAACAATTTGGACTTATGCCTTCTTTCTCTGTTATTCTCCCCATCATATTTCCATTTTCTTTGTTTTTCTTGAATTTTTATTTATTATTAGCAGCAATCTGATCATTATTAGTGGGTGCATATACGCATATGTGTGTGGCGAGGTTGCAATGATGTGTGTGAGAATAGATGCATGAATGTTGTGGACTAAATGTGGAAGTCACATTTCTTGATAACTATTCTGACTGGGATGATATTGAATCTCAAATTATTTTTAATGTGCACTGTATTTATGGTTAAGAATGAACATTTTTTTCACTTATGCATTGTCTATTTGTACTTCTTCATTTGAAGGCTTTTTCCAGTTCAACTAGAAATTTACTAAATGAATCATTTGCTCCTTTATGTGTATGGGGTGGGGTGGGGTATATTAAGCTTTCTGGTCAGACTATCTACGGACTGCCAATATACAAATAATGATCCAGAGACTTATTATTTATAAAAGTTTGGCCTTAGCTTAAGCTTCTTTTCAAATAGCTCTTATAACTTAATTATTCTATTTTTAAAAAAGTTATATTCTGCCACATAGCTCAGTTACCTCTTCTTAGTACAGAACATCTGACTTGATCCAAGTCTGCTGGCAAATTGCCCCTCTGGCAAAATGCCCCTAGATTCCTTCTCTCAGTTTCTATCTTTCTGTCAAAATTTCCTCCTATACCTTCTGCCTAGCTATTGAACATTCAGCTTTTTATTATACCAATTATAGGAATATAACTTTGTATAGTCTACAAATATCCCACATTTCCCCTTTTTTTCTAAATAAAAAGGAAAGGTTTTAATTCCAATTCAGTAAAATTATAGTCTATAAAATTAATTATCAAGTAAGAGTTACATTCATAATGTGCAGTGCATTTGTTTTTGTAAACTTGGAGAAAATACTGTAATTTCTATCCTGTCTTGATGAATCTAGTTTTATATCTAAACTACTTTTTATCATAACTTCTATTAACATCCTAAAATATCCATTTAGACCTTAAAACAACTTCTTAAATGAACAACTTAAGCTTTTGTTTGTCAGTCTTATAAACTTTACATCTTTTATGTAAGTTTTTTTTAATTGGATATAAAGGAAAGTTACATAACTATTTAATCTTCAATCCCCATCAGAGAAATAAGAATAAAATATACCCAAGTAAACAGGAGGTGCAGAGCAAATAACTTCCAAAACTGGACAGTTACCCCAGGGTTTCTCTGTAATATTCATTCATCCATCTTTGGCCTATAGGCCTAGATTATCTGACAGCCTTTCTTTTGAAGATTTTTTTATTTTAAAAGTTTTTTTAAAAAAATATTCATTACTGTTTCTTCTCCATCCCCTTTTTTCCTAATCATCTCCCCAATTTCTCCCCATCCATTCCTCAGAAAAGGCAAGGACTCACAGGGAGAGTCAATGCAGTCTGGTATATTCAGTTGAGGTAAGATCAAGTCATCCATCCACTATCAAGGCTGAGTAAGGTGTTCCATCATAGGGAATGGGCTTCAATCATCCAGTTCATGCACAAGGAGTAAATTCTGGTACCACTGCCAGAGTCCCCATAAACTGCCCATGCAGTTCAACTGTCAGCCACATTCAGATAGCCTACTTCAGTCCCATTCAAGACTCCAGCTGTCAGTTCAGAAGCAGTGAGCTCCCAATAGCTCAAGTCTGCTGTCTCTGTGAGTTTCCTCATCATAATCTTGGTCCCTTAGATCATATAATCTCTCTCCCCTCACTTCAACTGGTCTGGAACTCAAACCAGTGCTTAGTTATGGATCTCTGCATCTGCTTCCATCACTTGATGGATGAAGGTTTTATAATGACAGTTAGGATGGTCATCAATTTGACTATAGGGGAAGGCCAGTTTAGGCACTTCTGCACTCAGAGATTTTCTGAGGTCCTCTTTGTGGGTTCTTGGGTATTTCCCTAACATTAGTTTCCCTCTAACTCCACAATGGCTCCTTCTATCAAGGAATTTATTTTCTCCTTCTCTGTCTCTCCCCCAAATCAACCATCATATTACCTCATGTTTTATTCCTATGTCCCCTTACTCCACCCAAACCTATGATCCCAATTTACTCAGAAGATTTCTATTTTCCCTTCTCATGGAGAATCTATGAGTGTCTCTCTTAGGGTCTTTCTTGTTACCTAACTGCTCAAAAGGTGTAGATTGTAACCTGCTTATCCTTTGTCCTGCTGTATCTGTGTTACCTCACTCAGGATGATGCTTTCTCATTCCATCCATTTGCCTGAAAATTTCAGGATGTCAACTTTTTTTTTTTTCTGCTGTGAAGTACTGCAATGTGTAAATGTACCACATTTTTAAAAATTCATTCTTCCACTCCACTGCTGCAGCGCAGACCACTGTCTGCCCAGAACACAGCTGAGAAAGAAGCAGCAGGTGAACACCTGGGTCCCTTGATCCTGGGCACATGCCTCAGAGGTAAGAAACGTGGCTTCAGCGAGGAACACAGTCTACACAAAGAAGGACTGGCATAATAGCAGCAAGGAAGCAGAGGAGTTCCTAAAAGCACAGCTGAGAAGTCAGAGGTCAGAAGGTGACTTCTGCCACCTGAACCTGGGCACTGAGATAACTTCTTGGCTTTGGTGCAGAGCACAGCCCACCCAGTGCACAGTGGGGGAACAGCCAAGTCTCAGGGTACACAGCTTAGAGGTAAGAAGTCAAGAGGTGATGATTGGCATAACACTGTGACCTCACAAGAACAGCCAACCCTCTGAGCACATAGCTAATTAAAAGCCCTAAGAGCCTTAAGAGCCCTCAGACCAACAACTCACTAGGAGCCAACGAAGAACTAACCAAGAGAGATTTGGGAAATGATGGGTAGAAAGCAGTGCAAGAATACAACAACAATACAAAGGTCAACAAGACACCACCTTAGAAGCAAGTAGCTCTATAGCTTCAACACCTGAACATAACAATGAAGAGGGAAAAGAAAACGACCATAAAACAGCTTTATGAAACTAATAGAAGCCTTAAAAGAGGATACAAAAAACTCACTTAAAGAAATAGAAGAAAATAAAAAACAGAAAATTAGAAGAGATGAACAAAGCCCTGAAAGAAAATAAAGACAACCAAGAAAAGCAAAACAAACAGGTGAAAGAAATTTCTCAAGAATTAAAAATTGAAATGGAAGAAATAAAGAAGGCACAAAGAAAACCTGAAAAAATGACCCAGAAGTACATAGTCAAGCACAACCAACAGAATCGAAGAGATGGAAGAGAGAATCTCTAGGGTGGAAGACTCAATAGTGGTAATAGAGACAACACTAAAACCAACAAAGACATAACACAAATTGTCCAGAAAATTTGGGACACTATGAAAAGACCAAACCTGAGAATAATTAGATTAGAAGAAGGAGAAGAATACCAACTCAAAGGCACAGAAAATACACTCAACAAAATCATAGAAGAAAACTTCCCCAACCTAAAGAAGGAAATGCCTATAAAAATACAGGAAGCCTACAGAACAACAAATAGACTAAACCCACAGAAAAGACTGCTTGCCATATAATAATCAAGCCTCTAAACCTACATAATAGAGAAAAAATATGAAGAGCTGCAAAGAAAAAAGGTGAAATCACCTATAAAGGGAGACCCATCAGAATAACACCTGACTATTCAATGGAAACAATAAAAGCAAGAAGGTCCTGGTCAGATATTATACAGACACTAAAAGTGTATGAATGCCAATCTAGAATACTGTGCCCAGCCAAACTATCAATCAACATAGATGGTGGAAACAAGATATTTTATGACATAACCAGATTTAAACAATACCTAACCACAAATACAGCCAGACAAAAAGCCCTAGAGGGAAATCTTTAACCTAAGGAAACCAGAAACACTCATAACCACTGATAATTGATAAGCCCACAGAAGAAACCCCCTGAAAAAAAGGAAATGCAAGCTACAACCAAAAATGATGGGAAATATTGATCATTGGTCATTAATATCCCTTAATATCAGTGGACTCAATTCACCTATGAAAAGACACACCCTAACATGATGGATACAAAACAGAAACCATCCTTCTGCTGCATACAACAAATGCACCTCAACTTTAAAGACAGACACAGGCTCAGAGTAAAGGATTGGGAAAAGATTTTCCAATCAAATGGTCCTAAGAAACAAACTGGTATAGCCATTCTAATATCTAACAAAATAGACTTTAAAGTGAAATCAATAAAAAGAGACCAGGAAAGTTACTACTTATTCATCTCAGGAAAAATTCACCAAAATAAAATCTCAGTCCTGAATATCTATGCCCTCAACACAAGGGCACCTACATATGTAAAAGAAACACTTCTAAAGCTTAAACCTCATATCAAACCTCACACACTAATAGTGGGAGACTACAGTACTCCACTTTCACCCTTGGATAGATCAACCAGACAGAAACTCAACAGAGAAATAAGGGCTCTAGCAGAAGTTATGACCCAAATGGACTTAGTAGATATATACTGAACTCTCCACCCAAACAAAAAGGGATATACATATTTCTCCACACCCCATGGAACTTTCTCTAAAATTGGCCACATACTAGGTCATAAAGCAAATATCGACAGGTACCAAAAAATGTGTATAACACCTTGTACCATTTTAGATCACCAGGGTCTAAAGTTAGAGTTCAACAACATCAAAAATCACAAAAAGCCTATCAACTCATATAAGTAAACATCACTCAACTGAACCACCTTTGGGTCAAGGAAGAAATTAAGAAAGAAATGAAAGACTTCCTAGAATTCAACGAAAATGACATGACAAACTCCAACTTATGGGATACAATGAAAGCAGTCCTAAGGGGAAAATTCGTAGCACTAGATGCCTACAAGAAAGACTAGAGAAATCCCACACTAGAGAACTAGCAACATGGCTGAGAGCCCTAGAACAATCAGAAGCAAACTCACCTAGAAGAATAGATGGCAGGAAATGATCAAACTTAGTGCTGAAATCAAAGCAATTGAAACAAAAAGAACAATATGAAAAAAATCAATGAATCAAAGAGTTGGTTCTTTGAGAAAGTTAACAAGATAGATAAACCCTTATCAAAACTAATCAAAAAGCAGAGAAAGAGTACCAAATCAACAAAATCAGAAACGAAAATGGGGACATAACAATAGACCCCCCAGGAAATCCAGAGAATTATCAGGTCATACTTTGAAAATCTATACTCCATAAAAATGGAGAACTTAGAATAAATGGACAGATTTCTGGACAGGTACCATTTACCAAAATTAAATCAAGACCAGATTAAAGACCTAAACAGTCCTATAACACCAAAGGAAATTGAAGCTGTTATTGAAAAAGTCTCCAATATAAAAAAGCTCAGGCCCAGATGGCTTCAGTGCAGAGTTCTACCAGACATTCAAAGAAGAGCTAATGCCAGTAATGCTCAAACTGTTTCATAGAAACCGAAGGAACATTGGCGAACTCTTTTTATGAGGCCACAATAATCCTGATACACAAGCTACTCAAAGACACAACAAAGAAAGAGAATTACAGACCAATTTCTCTCATGAACATTTATGCAAAAATTCACCAAAATTCTGGCAAACTATATACAGCAGCATATAAAAATGTGATTCAGAACTAAAAAGGGAATTTTCAGCAGAAGAATTAAAAGTGGCTGAAAGGCACATGAAAAAGTGTTTCACATCTTTAGCCATCAGAGAAATGCAAATCAAAACAACTTTGAGATACCACCTTACACCTGTCAGAATGGCCAAGATTAAAAACACAGATGACAGCCTATGCTGGAGAGGTTGCAGAGCAAGGGGAACATTCCTCCATTGGTGGTGGGAGTGTAAGCTTGTTCAGCCACTCTAGAATGCAGTATGGCAGTTTCTCAGAAAATCGTGAATCAATCTCCTCAAGGATCCAGCAATACCACTACTGGGCATATACCCAAAAGATGCACATTTGCACTCCAAAGGCATTAGCTCAACTATGTTCATAGCAGCATTATTCATAATAGGAAGAACCTGGAAACAACCTAGATGTCCCTCAACTGAAGAATAGATTAACAAACTGTGGTACATCTACACAATGGAGTACTACTCAGCAGTAAGAGAAAATAATATCCTAAATTTTGAAGACAAATAGATGGATTTGAAGAATATCCTCCTGAGCCAGGAATCACAAACCCAGAAAGATAAGCAGGGGATGTACTCACTCATTAGTGGACTCTAAACAAAAGAGCAAAAAGCAAAGCATGTCCAAGCTGCAAACCATAAGCATTGAACAGCTTGGGATCTGAAACATCTTGCACCTGCACCTTAGATCCCACTCCCTCCAGAGGAACACCTGACCCAGTCTTGTTGTTGGAGCTAGAAAAGTAGATCTGCCAGGAGTAGATGCTGAACTAAGCCACAATGGGACCTTGGGACCTCCTGCCCTTGCTGGGAAGGATGGGGAGAAGAGAGAGTGACTGGAAGGGGCAGGAGGGGGAAGGGAGATTGAACAAGGATATACACAGATAAAAAATATGACTTTATTTATAATAAAAATAAATTAATTAAATTTAAATTCAGATGTAGAACATGTTTTTTTATTATTCTCAATTTTTTTTATGAACTCCATAACTAGTTTTTGAACACACAGACTCAGTCATAGTGCATTTAAAGCAAAAGCTAATTATGAGAGGATTACTGTTTATTTCACCAGAAACAAACTCCTATATAATAAAAATGTACAAAATTATGAATTGTGAACCAAGTCTTATCATCATGTGTATAAAATGTCATCAATAAAAAATTGGCTTTGGGAGAGAACTGTTAATTTTAACTCTGACTTGGCATTAGTGTATAAATGTATTCAATTTGACACCAATATAATGTTCTTAGTACTAGAAATCAGCAATTAAAGATAATAAATTTTCATTTTAATTATAAGAAAAAAAGAAATGATCCTAAGAAACAAGCTGGTGTAGCCATCCTAGTATCTAACAAAGTAGACCTTAAAATCAATGATAATAGACCAAAAAGGACATTACTTATTCATCTTAGAAAAAAATTCACCAAGATGAAATCTTGATCTCAAACATTTATGCCCCTAACACAAGGACAACTACATATGTAAAGGAAACATTGCTAAAGCTTAAACCTCACATCAAACCCCACACATTAATAGTGAGAGACTTTAATAACCTACTTTCTCCAATGAATAGGTCTACCAGACAGAAACTCAACAGAGAAATAAAGGATCTAACAGATGTCATGACCCAAATAAACTTAATAGATATATACAGAACTTCCCACCCAAACACAAAAGAATATACTTATTTTTCAACACCACATACTTGGTAATAAAGTAAACATCAATAGATCCAAAAATTGGGAATAACTCTTTGTGTCATATCAGACCACAATGGGCTAAAGTTAGAGTTTAACAAAAAGAAAAATCACAGAAAGCCTACAAAGTCATTGAAACTGAACAACTCTCAATTAAACTATCTCTGGGTCAAGGGAGAAGTGAAGAAAAAACTCAAAGAATTCCTTGAATTCAATGAAAATCAATCCACAACATATCCAAACTTATGGGACACAATAAAAGCAATGCTAAGAGGAAAATTCATAGTACTAGATGCCTATCTAAAAAAACCTAGAGAAATCTCACACAAGAGACTTAACAGCACAGCTGAAAGCTTTATAACAATTAGAAGCAAACTCACCTAGAAGGAGTAGAGGGCAGAAAGTAATCAAAATCAGGGCTGAAATCAATAAATTTGAAACTAAGAGAACAATACAAAGAATCAATGAGTCAAAGAGGTGGTCCCAAATAGCTCCTATCACTTAATTAACCCATATTTTTTAAATTAGCATTCTGGTACGTGGCTCAGTTACCTCTTTTTGTATGACAAATCTGACTTTGCTCTGAGTCAGCTAAAAACAAAACAATACAAAACTACTCACCTAGATTCCTCTTCCCAGTTTTTCTCTTTCTTCCCAGAAGTTCCTCCTATACCTGCTGCTCAGCTCTTGGCTAAGTTTTTATTACAAAAACCACAACAATACATCTTCAAATAGTGTATAAATATCACACAATGTGTGTGTATCTACTAGATATTTTAACAGAGCCTCAGACCTTAGGCCCCCAAACCTTGACACAACTGACTCCATGATGAAAGTGCCATTCAGCCTGTTAAACTTAGCAAGTAGGCAGTACCACTTGCCCAAATTTAAAACAAAGACCAAATCCATCAAAGTTCATAGTTCTGAGAAAGTCTTTAAATGTTCTACTCTTGCATTTTGGGCTCCTATAGTTCCACTTCTGGCATATGTCAACCCCAAACATGGTTTTTGTCCTTAAAAGCTCACCCTAAGAAAAGCTCAGTGCTACACTAGGATCCTGAGCACCCAGTGTAGTTATGTAATAGTAAAGACTTTCTGCTATCTTAAACTCAGGTCCAAGCAGCCTTCTCTGGTGAGTATCTCACAACAGATGCAAACTTCCTGTCAAGGAAATATTTGTAGAAGTTATTCTCATTCTACAGCCTGTCTCTTTACTTTGCTGACTTTTCTTTGACTGTGGATAATACTTTCTTCATGTGATCTAATTACTGTTACTACTCAGCTACTAGATACCTGATCAGAAAGTTATTGTTTATGCCAAGATTTTGAATGGTCATTCTATATTTTTTCTTTAATTATTTCAGAGTCATTTTTATTACATTAAGGTCTTTAAAACACTGGATTTATTTTTATGTGGCATTTGCAAAAATTTACCATAATAAATGTCTTTTTCTCCAATTTCCCTTGAGTTGAATCCTCTCTTTTGGCTTTCAGCCTAAATGTGAGAATAAGCTTGGCCAATGTAAAGCAGGCAATGACTTAATAAATGCTTATATGGGAAAGTCTGCTGTTCTACTGCTGTCGGAGATGTGAGAGGCCTGAGATTGCCACATAAAGAAGCCCAGAGTCATCAGGAAAGCAAGAAGTCACATAAAATTGTGACCAACTATCTCCATGATGTCCCCTAAACTACCCAATTCAGATTTTCAACAGCAACCCACCAGCTGACCAGAAGAATTGCAGCTAGATCTAACATCTCATCTTTTTCTTCATTTACTTAGTGTTTTGGTGTGTTTGTTTGTTTTTGACACTGATCTTTCTGTTTGATTTGTAAAAATAGTGATGTCAACAAAAAGATGATTTTCAACTTTGATCTTTCCCTTTAAATCTTCTAAGTTCTCTAAAAGTAATGTAATTAGAGTGGCCTTTGATGACCAGAAGATGATTTTTATTTTATAAGAAGAAAAGATGCAAAGCAGGAAAAATAAAAACAGTTGAACAAAAACATAGAAAATTGAGTTGTGTTCTTATGCATTGCCCATAGTCGCCAGCTTCCACTATGTAGGAACACTTCAATTCTGCAGTCTACAGTAATTATTTTTTCTTTTTAGTAATGTTCCTATGACTTTGGTATCATAGCCTATGAGCTTTCTTTCCTTCTAGTTTCAAAACCTACCTCAACAAAAAAAAATCACCTCTCTAAATTTAAAAGTATCATTACAACAACCATTAGGCAAAAAAAAAAAAAAAAATGACTAACTTGTTACCTTTCTTTTTGCAAACATATTTCTTTATATAAGATTTATTTTAAAAATATTTTAAAGACACTACAATCTGAGATCAATGTTTTGTGACATTTTTCCTATTCACTGAATGTTCACTATAGATTTTTCAAAAGTTTATGCAAGTAGTCATTAATAAAGAATTTCACCTGTGTGGTATGTATGTATAAAGAAAATATGAATATATATATATAGTCACATATGTGTGGGTGGTGCATAAGCACATTTGGGACCATACATGAGGAAACCAGAAGTTTAGTGGGTGTCTTTCTCTATTTCTCTCCACCTTATAAGGTAGAGTCTTTCACTTGACCCCATCTCCACATCCTTAGGCTGGGATTACAGGTAGTTTGCCATGCCCATCAGTCAATTATGTGGATTCTGGAGGTCTAAATTCAGATCCTTATAATATCATATCAAAGACAAGTGCTTTGTAGCAATCTTCCCAGGCATGCTGCCTTAGTTTTGGAGTATCTTGGTAGAAATTTTTTATTCTACTTAAATAATTGTTTATCTTTCTGAGTGTTAAATATTTATCTGATAACAATAATTCAATTTGTAGGTATAGTGATGCATGACATTAATCCTACTATATAAGATTCAGAGACAAAGACATCTGAGTTTGAGGCCAGACTGCTTTGGATAGGTTATTCCAGACTAGCTATAGCTATATACGAATAGTTTGTCAGGAGAAAGAAGAGGGGGAGAAGAAAAAGGAGGAAGAGGAGGAGGAGGAGAATTAAAAGAAGGAGGAAAGAAAGGATGAAGGAAAGAGCCAAATAAAAGAGCCAAAATAAAGAGAAGAAACCAATTATTCACTAATAAATGAAATAACTTAATAGTAATATGCAATTATGTAATAAGTCAAAATGTACTTGGTAAACTGTTCCATTGGATGCCAAATAGTCTAAATAGTGGAGGAGGAAAAGGAAAGAAATCCATGAGAATAGGATCAATGTGGGTGGTGTGAACCTTTACTGTAACCAATCAGAGGCTTAGGGACTGTGTGCCTTCCTTCACTGCCCTATACCCTTTCCTCTCATCTCAAAAAATGGTAAAATATTTGCTATGGAAAAGAATTTTTTTTCAGTGGAATTGGATGAAATGATTTGTTTATGTACCAATATTAGGTTCAAGTAGAAACCAAAGCAAAAGTACCATCTGACCCATAACATGATAGTCTTCCCATGTTGTATGCAGCACACTAGCCACTGTACAAACAGAAGACAGCATATCACTCACCCTAGACCCTCTTTGACTTAGTAATGTGAAGACCTGGTCCCCAAGGATAGGCCTCCTCTTCTTTGTTTCACAGAGTCAAGAAAGGGGAAAACATACACGTGCTGAGAAAAGTCTCCAGGGAGTAAACTTTGGAAGGAGATAAAGTTCTTTTTCAGGTGCCTCCCTCATCTTGTACCTTCTTCAGTGTCATCTTGCCATGCTTCCTACCCACCTAAAGCCAGTGTCCTGGACAAAGTGATAATATTTTCCATCCTTGCCTCAGTTTCTTCTTTACAACAATCAGATGACTTCAGCTAGCACATTAGTGTCTGTGAAATGATTTCTTATGTTGGACTTCGTGCTATCCTAAAATTATATTTCCCCTGTCTTTCTAAACCACCCTCTCTTTTTCCTGAAAGCCTGCTTTAGCTGCTTCTTGATGGTAAAATATCTAGCACCCTGAATGAAGAGTGAGCTCAAAATCGCATTATTTCTTATATTTGTTAAACAATGATTGAGATTCAGTCACAGTTTGAATATTTTTATATCCATGATTTAAATATTGAGAACTGCAACTATAAGTCACTGGGTCCCTGGTAACATCCATGCAAAAGAACAGACTGGTTGGGTGTATTCTCTCCCTGAGCCACTATAGGAACCTGATCTGCACCCCTAGCAGGAAGGCCATCAGTAGACCTATATACCACCATCCACATTGTACCTTTTTTATTTTAACTAGAAAAGCTACTCCATGGAAAAGCTATACATTTACACTATATTCCATCCAGGGTGATTTGTAGCCATCATTTCTTTTAAGAGGCCTAGATGCAATACCACCCTTACAATGACTCTGCAAAGGATGTGTGATTCTAGGAGTGAAAAAAGAAAAAGTTGGAGATGCTAAATATTTTTGTTTTTTTTCCATAAAGATTGAATAAGTGGTGACATCTGAAACACAACTATTTCTCTGATAGATAATACTAACTCAATTACTTATCTCACAAATAAAATGGATATTCTAAGTTCATAGGATTGTGTTCAAACAAATAGGCCATTTAAATGAGTTGAAGTGGTTTTAGTTAATTATTTATTGTGTGTGTGTGTGTGTGTACACGTGTGAATTCTGTTGTGTGGAGAAGATGCAAGTGCATAAGTGTGAAAATGTGTATGAAAACCAGAATTTAGGCTCAGGTGTCACTCTTAGAGTTGTTCAAGATAGGTTTTATTTATTTATTTATTTATTTATTTATTTATTTATTTATTTATTTATTTATTTATCTTTTATTATGAATAGAGTCTCATTTATGCTAGAAACAATAATGTGTTTGTGATGTTGCAATAAGACTCACACAAATATAGACAAAACTAAAATTCAATTCTTTTCCTCATAACTATACTGCTTTTTAAGTTAAAAATGGTCATGGAAAATGCTTAGAAAAAAATTTGTTGAGTGACTGAATGAATTATGCAACTAATCTTGTTAATTTTCATTATATATCTGTAGGAATTTTAATTTGTTCAAGTTGATTACTTGAGAACTCTGAGCTTCCACAGCTACACAGCCTGCACAATTGTTTCTTATGTGTCGTGGTCATTTGATCAGTCAAAAGTCCTCAGGAACACGACATCCAACATACTGATGCAGAGACATCATCTGTGGTACTGTAATAAATGAGCATGTTAGGTGTCTGCTAGGATCAGTATCATCCAATAGAAACACAATACTATTGTGTATGTTCTTTTCTCAACCGCATGGAAATGCTCCTTTAACAACTCTCTAAACAGTTTTAAGAGACTTAGTTCCACTCTCCCAGACCACAGGGAAGAGAGCCATGTTCTTTGAGTGAAACAGCTTTTCACATGCTGTTTACTCCCCAGTCTTCCCATAAGCCACACTGGGGTAGTCCTTTGTCACCCACAGGAACATGTTGCTCACGCGTGGCCCTTCCCTGCTAGTTTGCATTTTCTTGTAAAGCCCAATTTTCTCTAACTGCATCAAGCCATGCACTATAAATCACATTTGCATCCCATTTAAAGCACAAACCACAATAGACACTGAAGAACAAAAGGAACCTCGGGCCCAGCTTTTTAGACAAAACTCCCACACATTGATAATTGGAAGCACATAAATCAGTATGCAAACAAGGTTTCAAGCTGCTGCCTCTCTTTAAGTTGGCTGTCTCTCAGCCTCACCCACTTTCAGTTCTGACAATAAATTCCCTTGGAAAAGTAGAGCGGGCAAAAATAAAATAGTAACAAAAACCTTCTGGATAACAACAGAAATAAAAACAATGTCACGGGTTATCTGACCAACTACGCTCCCAGGATCTTCTCTTGACCTTGACTGAGGCTTGGGTGACTACTTGATATTGGTCAACTCCCATTGCTGGAATCCAAATTTAAAGTTTTTTCTAAAGCATCAGCTGGCTACTAATAGATTAAGGTGCATCCTTGGGTAAATAAGGCTTAGCTCAAAAGTCCAAATTATTTTCAGAACTATAAAAAATATTTTTGCCTCTAGCTTATATAAACAGTTCCTGGGACTAGTGTTTTATTTTGTGTTTGTGTTTCATTATCCAGTGACGCTCCATAGTTCAAACTAGACTGAATTCCTTTACTATATAGTCCCTAAGCTTAATTACCCTTTAAGGTGCAAATCCAATGGAAAGTCAATGGCATTTCATTATGATATAGAGCAGCTGATTCTGATTTGCTGCTGGGCATAATTCTATGTGCTCTGCACATATAAGTATTCCACAGCCAATGGGCTATTTCCCTTTCTTAAATAAGAAGGTAGCCTTGGTCATTGCACCTCACCCACCTCTAGAGAACTATCGGAATAATAAAGCTAGTCAATTTTTATGTCTGACACGTCAGAAATGGCTTAAATGGATAACGATTTCCTACAAGAGGTTGAATGTGTGTCTGGTTTGAGCTAGTCTGGCAGAAAAAGTCAGATTTTAATTAGATTATCAGAGGGCTATTTGTTAAATTTTGGAATGCTGATAAAATTTTAAAAGCTTTTCTAATCTGGAGATAATTACCTTCAATCATTAAACTTGTTCTTGATTAAAAATCTGAAAATGAGCCTTTTAGGCCTTCAGCAAAATAGCAAGCCTAATAAAACGCTGAAAATAACACTGCCAAGCTACTAGCAAACAGAACAGCTACTAGTCCCAGAGTCTGTGCAACTGGGGGAAATTAAGCTAATGCTCAGAAAGAGCCTAATGCATCTTGAATGAATTCTGGCCATGGATTAGCTTTGGGACCTGCTTCAGAAAAACCAGCAGGAACATTAACACTTGGATAAATGTTTGAAAAGTGCCCAAAGAGCAGAACTTCCTTATGTTTCAAAGCGACAAAAGTGATAAAGGCAAAGGATAATGTTGATTTAACTCCTTGAATGATATTCTAGAGATCTGAGAAGCAAGCTGGTTAAAAAAATAAATAACTAAGGGCCAAATGTTACATTTGTGCAGCATTGATAACCTTAACTTAGGACCTAGAGGATGATGGGCAACTCTGCCCACAGACTCTCTCCCAAAAGTTCTCAGGCCATGTGGATTTCCCTTGTGTTTCAAATGCAAAGAAGGACCATACTGAACTGTGTTAGGTGGCAATTACCCTCAAGACTTTGTCATGTACATAATGCATCTCTTTCTGGTAGCTTGAAAGATACTATTACTTTTGGCCTAACAGTTATTGTCACAGGTAAAATGCAAGTGATATAAATTATTTATTATAAAAGTAGAGAATCCAACATAAAATGAATAAATAACTTGCCTAGGTTTCATATCTAGGGATAAAATTTAATATAAGTCATTTTCTAAACTAATCTATGCATGGAACTAGATGCTTTTAAAACTCACACCATCCACAAACCAACTAGCAAGTTGTTGCTCAGATAATTTGCTTACCTAAATAGTTTGCAAATATCTCCTTAAATGGCTTTGGTATATTTTTATTTCAATATAAATAATTGAATAAAAAAGTGAGTGCCTACCATGTGTTGGCATAAGGGTTTTACAACATACTGCGAATAACACCAAAAGAACCAATATCTGTGTTCCCAAACATTTCATTTTGCATTCAAAAAGTACAAACAAAGCAAGCAAGAAATGTAATAAGACCACGCTATGTTAAGTTTTATGGAAGAAACTGAGTCTCTACTGGGACAAGAACATTTTCCTATGTCACAGGCTAAAGCTGTTGAATGACTTAACAAGGCAATGGCATTCTCGGTATTGAAAAAAGGATGCTTAAAATATTGCAGTGAGAGTCAGGAGCAGCAACAGGAGGAGTTTCATTCAACAACAAAAAATTTGTCTTATCCAAAATGTCATCAGAGAAATAATATCTCTGCTTGAATTATTTAATATAATCAGTGACATGGTTAAATATTCCTATCTATGGAGTAATTGTTGTATGAGGTAATAATAAGGAAATAGAAAAAAAAATAAGAGAGATTTTTTTGCTCCCTGGCAAGTCTGAGCTATAGAATAATTCATAAAAGCATGCAATACCAGAAAAGGAGACAGGTCAACAATGGAAAAGGTGTGCCACATTAATAAAACATGTGCTTTACAGAAGTAGGTAGCTGAAGGAGAAGTTAAGAGAGACACTAAGCCTGATTTTATAGTTAAGGAAAGGAGATCTTATACAAAGGGAAGGAAGTATAAAACCTAACAAATGCAAAGTAAGTCTGGCTCTACTCTAGTTGGAGTGAGGAAATCATATGAAACCCAGCACAACAAAAAGCTACTGAAAGCGCATTTCTAATCTTCAACCTCAGCTTTCAATCTAAAAAGGCAATCTTTCTTTCCCAAGCACCAGATATAACATCTATTCTTATCATTCCTTCTTTCTTTGCCTTTAAATGAGGAACCCACATTTACCTCTTATTCCTCCTGGTGACTCATACAAGGCTGCAATACATACACTACTACCACTACCATGATTGCTTATTATTACTATTATTATTATTATTACTGATATGTTTGTATAAATAGTTCAGAGGTAGGTTCATATGCATACACTTTGCATTAGATTTCGTCAACACATGAACACAGAAAGCAAGTTTATTCACAGTCCATAAAATTTGGGGACAGTCAAAGGATCAAAAGTAGTTGGGCTCATCACCACATAGTCTGATGGTAAAATAAACATCACCTATGTTTCCATTTTCCTTAACTGTAATAAATACCTCTTCTTCCATTCCACTTTATAGCTATGACAGACTATTCCATTAAATCCATCCTGTGGTTGCTTACCCAGTAGAATCCTATGCTGAATAGGACATAGTTACATTTCTGTTCACACAATGGGTCAACAAGCACTGTCCAGAAGAATGGGGTTTGAAAGTTCCCCATTATGTGGTCAATCGATGGTTATGAGGGTAGAATTCTAAATTACGTTTAGTTCAAATGCTTTCAACCACTAAGATTATGTAGCAAGCCACACACACACATGCACACACAAACAAAGCTGTGTTTGTTACAAACCAACTTAGAAGTTGATCTGAAAATAATGATCTATACTAAGATCCTTACATAAATATTTGTTTAAGTTTTATAAGGAACCAAGCCAGCATGTTTATGTGTCTACTTTTAAAGATGGTCAGGTTCCTAGAGACTTGTTATGCCACTGACTTTGGTTTTAAAATTTGTTTTAGAGGCAAAATGTGTATCTACAGCCGTAGAAAAGTGAATAAGCTTTAAAGAATGTATTAAATGATTTCTGGGAGCAAGTGCTGGTATAAAAAAATGGGGAAAAAAACCCTAAGGATGTGGAAACGAGATGGACTGTTAGAGTGTAGCCATTCAGATGCTGGCTAGCTGCCAGCTCAAGACCTGGAAAGACATCTTGAAACCTTTAAATACCATAATTTTCATCTGTAAGGAATTCTCTCCATGTTATCAAAGTACTGAAAAAAGTATTCTTTTATAGATCTCCAGATCCAAGGTTAAAATGCATTTTAGGAGATGTTTATTTGAAATTATTTTGCTGCTTTCCTATATAGTCCATTCTGTGTTGGATGAGGTCACCTAGAGTTCAGACTAGACTGCTCCAGTACATTGTGTAAATGGAGCAAATCTAAAATTTCTTCTTCAATGCAACAAAAAAATTACAAGAGCTATTTTTTCATAAATAGCCTAAATTTTATTGCACCTGTAACTGCTTAAACATCTCAATTACCAACAACACAGCAACACTTGAAAATTCTTATATTTAAAGAATTGTTACTCAGCATCTTATATGCAGTCTAGTTCTTTGCTAAAACATGTCAGAAGCTGAAGCTTTCTTGACTACATTGATTCTGCCAAGAGATTTTATTTAATATAAAAATGATTCTCGGGCAGCATCTTGACTAGTCAGTTCATAAAATTATGTTTTCTTGCTTTTTCTTTAATAGTAAATGACTTAGCCCATTTCCTGGATTCTTTCTCCATGATAATTAGACCATAAGTAACAGATTTCAGAAAGGATTTCAGACCAACATGTTTATAAGAGTAATATCTTTTGGACAAGTAACCAGCTTGATGCAAAGGTGGACTTTCTGGGATTGAGAAAGCAGCTCAGAGGTGTACTGTTCTTGCGCTTCTCAGCACCTGACACAGACAGTGCATCAGCACCTGCAATTCAGCTCTAGAGGATCAATGCCCCTCTCTGGATTCTGTTGTCACCTGTACTCATGTACACAGACACACACAGAGGCACATATATACACACAATTAAAAATAAAAAGAAGTTTTAGAAAAATAAATACAATTGTAGTTATTTTGATTAAGTATTATGTATATGTCCTTGTGCATATTCCTTTGTCATTTACATATCTTATCATAAATGCCTATCAAACTAAATTTATACTTCAGAAACTATTCTGGATCACAAATATAAGGGAAATAAACTTATGCATACCATTGAAGAAAGAAGAAAAATACAAAGGCACCTATTTTAGAAGCTTATTAAAAACAATATCAAAACGTAGTTTGTGTGGAGGCAACCTTCCTAGAAAGATAATGCTCCTTCCAAAAGCCATAAGTTATTAAGCAAAAATCTCAGTGCCAGGTCTGGCATTCCTCTAAGTTGTCAATCAAAGAGCTCCGAGAGACCACCGCCAAACAGTACAGGCTTCTGACAAGGGTTCTCACAACTTGATGATGAAGCCTTATTACTGAAAACATGATATGCTTTGGTCAAAGAACATGGAGAACTCAACCTTGTACTGATGTTGAGAATATTGAGGAAAATAGAATATTATTGGGCTATTTAATGTAATATGTATAAATTTTTACATAACGAGAAAAATGGACAGGATTTTGGAGAAAGACAGCAACAAACTAAGTAGTTTATAACATCCTTTAACAAGGTAACTGGAAAAGAAGAAAATGGCTTTTATAAGGAAAGCTAAACAGCTATATATTTGAAATTTTTCCCTTTTTATCTAGTATAATTTTAACCAAATCAGCTTCCTTAGGAGTTCCGTGTGGCATTACAGGACGTGAGGAGGGTCTATTGTATCTCATTAATACACTCACAACTTGGAAAGGTGAAAGATTAAGTTACAAAGAAATAATGTCAGAAACCATATGCTTGCTATATTTCGAAGGGGACACCAGGTCAAACTCTTCTGATCATCTTTGAATACTCATGAAACATCTCTTACAAGAAAGGAATTGGATCCCTAGTCTTAAAATGGGCTTTCAGGGAGGGGTTTGCAAGAAGCATTAGCCACTTTGCTGAAAATTGCCCCCACACTTGCCAACAATATCTGGCCTAGCTTCAGGAACAAAAAGCACCACCTAAAGCCTGGATGGCATGGGCTTGTCCTTCCTAGAGCTTCGTTACCATAGCAACTCATCCTAGAGACAGGGAGAGATCTCAGTGATTAAGATATAAGTCATTGGGTTTTTTTCTTAATCTACTGATTAGTAAATTACATTCAATAGAGGAGTGTGATTATGCCAGTGACTTCAGCAACAAAACTTGTGTTGTATAAAAACAGAGGAATTATTTCTTTCTTCCACATAATTGAAGAAGAATAAATTTGCATAAATGAAAATATACACCACTAAGCCTCTGATCTGAATTCTGTGTACCTGTGTGCAAGTTTCCCAAGAATATCCATGAACAAAATCAAGCACATAACTTCTTGAAGCAAAAACAATGTGGGAAAGTTACTTCTTTAAATTATTTATTTATTTTTTGGACGGGGAGGGAGGTATTTTTAAAGCTATCAGATAGAAAAAGTTTTCATTTTTCAATGGGTACTTCTGCAAACTGCATTGTGGTGGTTTCTCTTCTGTTTTTTGTTTGTTTGTTTTTGTTATATATTCCTTTTGAGAAGAGGATAGAATTTAAATGAGTTCAGAGTCTCAAGTTTCTTTGTGATGCTAGATCCCACAGTGCCTCATACATAATCCTTTTACTCTTGAATTTGCTCCCATCTATGAACTGTTCCAACATGTCCTATGTTCTAAACGAGTATGGGGATAGTTCTCTCTCCTCACAGACCCACCATCTCCATTTGGTTCTTCTGGCTTTGGAAAGGGTTTAGTACTAGAGACAACAAACTACACATTTATGGATCCCATACTAACCATGACCTTCCTTATGTCCATGCCCAGTCAATCAGGAAAGAAAGAAGGAAAGAAATATAGAAAGAAAGGAAGGAGGGAGAGAGGGAGGAAAGAAATAGTTGCCACTGAGCAATAGTAAAGGGCAAGTATGGGAGGAGATGCATGAGCAATAGGAAGTGATGGTAAAGCAGACAGGAAAGACAATGAGCTTAGGTTTAATGTGCCCCATTATCTCATTTGGCTACACTTACAAAATAAAAAGGTGAAGATACATTTATGAATAATTTTATTCTGGCAACCAGATAGTATTAGATCCTATACTCTACTGAGCATAGAGATATATCATCTTACCCCTGGGCATGCTCTAGGAAATTAATGAAATGGTAATGTCTCATTTTGTATGTATGTGTGGTACTGATAAACATGGAACTTTGTGTGTGCAACACAAGCATTCAACCACTGAACTATCCCAGCCCTGAAGGTATACATGATATAAGGATAAATAGTAAGCACAGAAGGCTTCCTTCTAAATCAAAATGGATATGAAAATATTTATATTGTATGTGAAGTTGTATTACTTTATGTACCAAATTTTATTCACTCTTCTAAAAATCTACAATCAACAAGAAATAATTGAGAATGTTAAAATATGTCATATTTGAAGTATATTTACCCATAAGGAATGAGTAGAAAATGTTAGATCAAAAATGAATTTACTATTAAGGCTACATATAAGATGAGAAATAGCACAAGCTTATAAACTAAATCTTCATAAATTAAACAATACAAGAGAAGTTTTTTAAGTGTTTCCAAAAATAGAAAAATAAAAAACAAAATTAAGAGAACAGTAACAGAGAATAAAAAATAAGCAACTTATGGAAAATATGTTGACATATGTAGTCCATTTTTGTTCCTGAATGAAAAAACAAATAAAATATTTAAAGACCTAATATAATAAAATATCACCTACCCTCAAGAAAATATAAATGCACAAATGAGAAGTCTCTGAGTGATTTAATGATGATACCCAATATCAATGCCAACAGCAGATAATCGAATTGAGAACTTTGTGGGAGATACAAAATTGATTATATTATACTGGTGGAAAAATTTAAGGCATCTGGGAAAATACAAGTGTTATGAGTAAAGTCAGGGATGCTAAGATCAAAGGGAGTAAAAACTATCAGTAAGATTAACCCATTAAGATTTAAGGTGATATAGTTTATAATCCAAGACTGGAGAACAGGAGTGTCCATACTCTCCCAAATACTTAGTTGATATTTTTTCTTTAAAGCAAAATCTTCTAGACATGTCTCAAAATGAAAGAAAAGACACAAAAAAATTCAAGGAAGCAAATAAGTAAATAAAAATCATTGTACTTTTAAGATTTAGAAATGAGTCTTTTGAGGACATCTAACTTATTCATTTGTTCAATGAGAATGTATTGAACAATATACACTGAACATTCTGGGAAGTGAATTTATAAGTCACTAACAAATTGTGTTATGTGCATCTATATGACAAGCAAAATATTAGTGAACTATGTGTAACAAACACATTAGAAATATATTGACAGATCTTAAAACATTTTTCATGGAAATGGTCTTATTAAAAATATATGTATAATATACATAATTTACATATGATATATCTATATAATTTACATATACATGGAGAGAAAGAAAGGGGCCAGGGAAACAGAGAGTTAAGCACATGCATTGTTTCAAAGCAAAATTAATAGGCACTACTTAAAATATACATAAATATTTATACTTATTTTTTTACTTACCTTACGGTCCTTTTCTAGTTTTCATATCTTTATTATTTGAAAATTTTAAAAATTTCTTACAAGCCATAAATACAGCATTATTGCTCAAATTTCAAATAAAACAAGAATAGCAAATAAAACTTAAAAGACCACTTCACTTATTCTTGATAATTCCTAAGTAAATTATTGGTAACACCAGTGCAGAAGCTTCATCTATTCTGCTTTTCTATTCATCTTCATCTATTCATCTATATCTGGCAAGCAGTGTATAATGACATCAGCCTTTTATCTTAGCACTTGGATGCCGAGGAAGGAAGACTATGAGTAAATATGAATCAGCACAAAGCATTTTAAAAGTACTACAAAAAAATCAATATTTTACATATTTATATATAATAGCAAATGTTTTATATGGTGACTGATATATCATAGACTTAACCTCCCAGAAAGGTGTCAGTGTGTATATATTGAGAATTCTAGAACTCACTATATAAAGACCAGGTTGACCTAAAATTTACAGAACTCCTACTTCTGCCACAGGAGGTCTGAGGTTACAGATATGTGCTGTACTGCCTTTGCAAGGGCGAGAAATTAAATTTATTATGAGACTTTTTAAAATTTGTTTCAGATAAATGCACTTTAATATAATAACTAAACTAGAGAGAGCTGGGTATTTCAATTACCTAAAAATTTGGTTTTAATCTTTGAAGGAGGACTGGGCTGGTTTCATAAGGAATGCAGGGAGATACCAATTACATCAACGCAAATAACCATTTATTTAAAAATAAAGGCAAAAAATGAATGTACTTGTCTGGAAATTAAATTTTAGTTAAAGTAAAAATATACTTGGTTTGTATGATTAGCTAAAAAGACAATCAGAAAAAATCAGAATAAGAATGTATAATTTTAAAACTCAAGATGTAGCTTATCAAACAAGATATTAACATATTTCAGCCAGCCAAATCTTTTTAGGAGTTGTGCTAGTAGTTAGTTTTAACTGTCAACTTGGCATAACAATTTGGAAGAGAGAATTATTGCAAAATTATCCAGGCCATCTTGGCTGGTGGAAGATTGTTTTTGCATTAATTGATGTAGAAAGGTCCAACCCACTCTGAGCAGTGCCATTCACTAGGCTAATTTCAAACGATATAAGACTGAGAGCAAGCTAGCAAGTGAGGATCCATGTTCGCCTGGGCTTGGAGCACTTCTCTCTCTGTTTGACTGTGGCCATGAAGCTTTAAGTCTCTTCCTTGATCACATCACAATAATGGATTGTAACCTGAAAGTGTAAGTCAAATACTCCCTTTCCTCCTTTTCTTGTTTTTTGTCAGGGCATTTGTCACTGCTACAGAGATGAAACCAAAACAAGTCTGAGTTTGAAATCAAGACTACAGCTGAAAGCCATTGGAACACTGGCATTTAAGTAGAAAGGAGCAGATGGATTTGCAGTAAGAAGTGTCTTTAGATAGTTGGGCTCATTTTATGATCATTTCAAGCACACTATAAGAAACATAGCTGTAGGGATTAGCTAGTTTCATCAGACAGAAAACAAGCTGTTCATGAGGATTGATGAGAAACGCTGTCTAAAAAATTATGATTTTACTGTATAAACACATCTCAAACGATTATCTTTATATAGCAAACACAATATTCCTCAAGTGAGTTTCATGAGATCCTTTCTTCTAACATTTTGTTTTGTATTGGTGAACATCTAGAAGAGCTCTGGATGTCTTTATTTTTAAAAAATTGTGAGTGAAGATTATAGGTCTCTTAGTACCTTGTTCAAGGCAGCTGAATAGGAATCATCAACCCACACAGCCTCGGTGCTGCACAAGAACCTTCAACTTAATCTAGTCTAACCCCACATGAATTTACTTGGCATCATCTGGCCAAGTGATCTGGTGGTTCTTGGGTTTCTACATGAACGAAGGTGGCTGATAATTAGGAAAAGTGGTCCCAACATAATTGTTTCCATACATTAACAGGCAAAATCAGCACACGCTAATCAGTGCTTTAAATGTGCTCAAAGTAAAATGTCTATAGTTGTTAACTTTTGATCCAAATTTTGTCCTCCCCAGTGATCTGAGGTCACCTGTGTAAGGACAATTCAGAGAGGTGAAAATGACACATTGCTTCTCTAAACTGAAGCCCTCTAGTTCTTCAACTGATCTGAAAAGACTTTCTGTGATCTATTCATCTGGGCCATTATCATCTGATGTACCTACCCCAATTGTCCCTATATTCCCTAAAGAACACACATGTTTAACAAATGTTTAAGTAAGTAGACCAAAATGATAACCTTCCTTTTTATGGAATATATAAGACAAAGTAAAACAATTGTGACATTAATAATAGAAACAGAATGCATAATGACAATGGACAATAAGTCACTGAGTACTATAATCCTGGGAGAAAATGTTATGTATGTTGACACTGAAGTAAACAATGAGCAAAAGACATTGTAGAGACTACCAAATTACTGAATACTAAAAGAAACTTTGAAAGTGGTCCAGCAACTGACAATCTTCATAGGATTATGTAGGCAGATCTCTGAACAGGAAGAGCATTGCAATGTCAGACATCTCCCATCTTGGCAATTAAACAAGCACTCCCATAGAACACCATCCACATTTCCCACTTTATAGTTATATTTTAATACACAGACTATACCCTAGCTCACTCTTGAATGTTTCCTTCTTTGATGATAAGGTGTTTTCTTAGAAGAGCATTGGACAGACACAAAAGAATTTAAGTTAAAACTTCAACGCTGCCTGTGAGACATAAGGCAAGTTCACTTCTCTTTAATTCTCACTTGCTCAGGATTCTACTCTTTTTCACAGAGTGAACTTTTGAGCCATAAATGAGTTTTCACTAAATTTTATCTGCTCATCTATTTGCCTTCTTTTCTTTGTCCCCCACAATTTTTCTTTCGATCCAATTCCAATTATCTGTTTCTGTCTCCTTCCATGTTTTTTGTATCGATTGCCCTCGCAGCCATCATTCAGCTTTCCAGAACTTTCTATATTAATAATTCAACATATATGGAAATTTTAGAGATGAGTATGAACTGATGTCCATATGTTAGTCCTTAGAAGTACAAACTACTCACTGCTGAAAGCTCTTCAGTGGTTTCAGTTAGGATGAATAAACTCTAACACAAAATATGAGAACTACATGATTCCTGGTATATACCAGCTTCTTAAGTCTGACCTCTGACTTTGACTCTGTAATACAGAGAAATACAGAATGTTTTGGAGTTCTCTTTTCAAGAACTGTTCATTGTTTCAAGTCTCCATCTGATCTGAACATTTCTTCCCTCAAGAGCCACAGGTCGCTATACTTGTTTATAGCACCCAATTTTGTAGCGGGAATCCTGGATTGTACGGGAGAGGCGGTGCTTCCAGCCCAGCGCACGTGGCGACATAAAGAGAGGCGGTGCTTCCGGCCCCAGCGCGCGACGACTCCGTACGACAGTGGCTAGGCGCGTTGCTAAAACTTTCTTTTGCTCGTGATTCTGACAAAATAAATCTTATTTAAAACATATCTTTTGGTGGCGGGTTTCTTCCGCGATATTTGGCGCCCCACGTTGGGCGCCATCTGTTGTAATATTTTTTTTTTTTTTTGGCCTGTTTGGTGGGTCTAGAGATTTATGACCTGGCGCACGTGTGGCGCCGGCGGTTTGGAACTTGGTTTGTGTGCCCGCAGCTTTTGCCCCCCAAAAGAAATGAATCATATGTTTATATATTTTATATTGTTTGGCCCATATCTTAAGCACATTATTAGCTAGTTTTTTTTTTTTAATCAACTTATTTTTATGAATCTACCCACCATGTGGCTTGCAGCCCGTGGCTCACCTGAATTTTTATATGTTTTTTGGGGGGGGACAGATGGTGACTAGTAAACTCCACCCCTTCTTCCTACCTGGCTGCCTCTGATTCTCCACCCACTTCTACGGTGCCCTGCATGGGTCCAAACAGTTATTTATTTATATCGTATAGAGAACATTCCACCACACAATTTGATCTATTTCATTTTGCATGTGGTATTTGATAGCATGATATAATATGGTTTCTTTAGGTCAGAGTTTGTGTACTTTAATCCAAAAGATAATCTAGGCATCATTTTAGGAAATACCATCAAGACAGCTAAGAAATATTAAAGATATTGATCAGTATGATGGAAGATGCTAGGCCATCTGAAAACACACCACCATGGCAGTTCCAAATCTGTCAGAATATATTGAAACCTGTGTTATATATATATATCTGTGTTAAATACAAAAGTAAGACGTGTCAGCTCACACCTTTAATCCCAGGACTCAGAAGACATAGGCAGGTAAAACTCTGTGAGTTCAAAACCAGCTTGGTCTACATAGCAAGTTTCACATATCCAGGGCTATAATAGAGATCTCATATGAAAAAAATAAAGAGAAAATTTTTAAACAACAAGTATTTCTTTAACTGCAATGTAATTATACTGTTTTCACACACACACACTTTTTTTCAAGACTCTAGGTCCTATTTCCTTACTTGTATTTATTATTCAGACTTCTACCTTTAGGGCATCAATGTAAGAGGAAATAATTTTCTAGAAATCTGTATGATTACTAGAAAATTTCTGAATCAGAAATCAGTAAGGCCCTAGATAATGATTATTAATGTAGAGAAATAAGTGGAGTAGAGGCAGAGCGTGAGGGGAGCTGCAGAGAAATTTAAAGAATAAAATCCCATGTGTTCTAACACTTATTTTTAAGATCTACATGGTGATGCCTTAAAAGGAATGTCTGAGATTTTTCAAGGAAATAGAGAAATCTGGAGAGAAATGTTCTGGAAAATTTGAAACACTAACATTGACTAGTTGTAGACGCAGATAGATTCAATTTTGATTAAGTAGTAGACACATCATAAACAGTAAAAGGCCTAGTTTCAGTTCATGGAGCTTTGACTTCTCCAAGTTGTTTACAGCAAAGGGACTCCAGAAGTGAACACATGAAAGCTTGCACCAAATGCTCAACACGTGCCAGTTCATAGACGCATAATGAACTTATAAGGGGCCATGCTGACAGCTTCATTGCTCTTGGTCAGACCCTGCGATCACTTGGATATATTATAGTAAACATTCCAATTTTCCTTTTTCTGCTTTTTGATCCCAACATTCTTGATAAGGGTGGGGAAGGGAGAATGGTACACATTAAGAAAAGGCGTTTCCTCTCTTTTTAAATTAAATGAGTCTTTAGAGAATAATTCAAAAGGATTATTTATGGATTGTACATAACTTTCATTAAATTCATGAATATTTTTCTTTGGTTGCTGTAACTTTTTTTATTGTGTGGCAGAAAGTTTTTTTTCCTTTCTCAAAAGTGTTAAAATTGTTTATCGAATGCATCTGCCGCCTCCTATTCTGAATCTACAATAACAGATCTTGTTTATAAACTATTGCACACAGCACACTGTGGAAATTTTGGACATGTTGGAAAAATCTAATAAGAATATAATCAAAAAGCCAGAATGGTTTTTAGAAGTTAGGGGTTTTTTTTAATCAATAATCTTTATAACCACAAGAAAGAAATAATTACATAAAACTATAAAAGCCACTTGACTGAACCCAATTCACACACAGCTCTCTCCTATAACACTAATTCAATATCGCAATCTCTGTTAGCATGGCTAATACTTTTTTTGCAAAACCTTGTATAAGATTCTGGTCTTCTGAGTTTGTCCTCTTACCTTCACAGGCTGCCAAGCTTTAGAAATATAGTTGAAGAAAACTCTTTTACACGTTGTGTAAGCACCTTTGTTGTTGTTATTGTTAAGGATGCATGACTAATATATCCCAGGTCTGTTTAACCTACACTGATTACACTGATGTCTCTTTCCCTTCCATTAAAAGGGAAGCTGTTTCCATATGCTCAGCAACTCCAGTGTTTCCCAGGATTTCCTCTGAGCATCCCTTCTGGTCACCTCCTGGACTCTGACCAACCTATGTGGTTCTACAGCTACTGCTATCAATGCATGTGGCCTTGAATTCCAGAATTCTCTTCACATTGTCAGTTTAAATGCCTGCAACACCCCCACGAGCCTTAAAAGGTTGACTTTGGCTGTGGGACAGGAATCATTGCATCCATGTGGAATTGGATGAAAAGGAACCTTCTAACAAAGAACTAAACATAAATCAAGGGGGGCAAAGGAGAATTTGTAGATTAGAGTCTCGGCTGAATGCACTTTATATGTTATACCAAAACACTCAAGCCTGGGGTTGAAATGTTTAGTTATCACTTCACTCAAGTTGAAGAAACTCATGCCCATTGAGTTTGATGGTTGGATTAAATGCCAGGTACAAGAAAACACAGTTCTCTTCTACAATGTGAAGACATATTTTTCCCTTTGCTGTTCTCATCTGTTTGAACTAAATGAGATTTCCTTTGGACCACAGACATACTCTAAGTCGCTTCAAATGTTAAACTAAGATGTTCCTAATATAACTGGCTATTTCTCTGGAGAAACAAGAAAACATGGCAAATTCTATCAACACTATTATTATTATATGTTACAAATAATATATTGATATATTGTTAATACATTATAATAATAATATTAATAATAATTTAATTAGGTCTCAGAAGGTTAATTTTAATGAGAACATATATTTTTAAGTTTTAAGTAAATTTTAAGTTTATAGTATGTATTAATGAATGCAAAATAAGTGAAAATGAACTTTTTATAAGCAGAGAGGTTGGTATTGTTCATATTGTAAATCTTTGGGCTCAATATCTTCCATAGAAAGGCCACTCTGTCTTCTGATTGAGATCAGTACAGTAACTGATTGTGGCTGAAATAGTAAATATTCCTGTTTCTGCCTATTCTTTATGAGAAGATAAAGAAAAAAAAATCTCACCATTAGGTCTTCATAAATAAGACCTGACAAAGACAATTCCAAAAACATTGTTGGGGAAATATCACCAGGTTCCACCCTTAGACAAAGAACTAGTGGCACCTAAGGAAGAAATGATCTTTCTCCAGAGAGACACCTCCTAATTTATTATCTAATGCCAAGTGGTCAGCTCTAAACTGAAATCATATACATTCAAACAACACTGAATAGACTCAGCAGGTTGAATTTATATACTTGCATGCTTGTGTGTGTGTGTGTGTGTGTGTGTGTGTGTGTGAGAGAGAGAGAGAGAGAGAGAGAGAGAGAGAGAGAGAGAGAGAATGACAATTATAAAGAGAGAAGATCAGAAAATTGAAAATTGAGAGGTAGCAAGTATGGAAATTAAATAGAGGAACTTGGAGAATGAAAAAATAATGGAGATAATATCATGTTATTTAAATTAAAACTAGTTTCTCACAGGCATGGTGTCTCAAAGTGTGATTCAATGCTCAAAGGCATCATGGGTATATAGGCACTCAATTAAAGTAAGATTTCTCCAGCTCTACCCAAGACTTCTAAGAGTGACTCCAGAAATCTGTGTTTTTAAATGATCCCTTTCTCTACCTGAAAATCTAGTGCCCTCTAAAGTGTGAGAAGTGTGAGAATTACCAGAGAGTTAATGCCTAGACTTCCACGCTCACTCCTCTTCCAGTAAGAAGAGTTTCCCCGACCAAATAGAAGTGACGACCATTTGTAATAAGTTCAAACAAAAGCCACTCAAACTTTCATCCTTTAAAATTAATGTGTAGTTCAGAGAATCCACATCTCTCCACATAAATGAAATCATTGCTTCCTAGCAGTCCACTCTAAACACTTTTAGAGCACACAATAGTGTGCCAATAGGGTTCATTATCCATCATGCTTTCTGTGAATTCAGTTTCAAAGCCTAGCATGACAGCCTCAAGAACCATGGCCAAGAATTCTGGAAGGCTTCATTAGACCAATAGAATGAGAGTAGGTAATTTTTTTTCTTCCATTTCCTAATATAATCATAGAACTTTTCTCATATATAGGGCTTTACTCCTCAGAGATGATGCAATTCAGATTACACTGAGAAATCATATAAGTGTAATAAAAATATACATGCTGCATTGGCAGGAATTCTGGTCAAGTTTTTTTCTAGGAAGTTCATATCTTCTGTCTTGCTTAGTGAAAACAATAATAAAATCCAGAAAGAATCATTGCTTTGCTGTGCTCTTCAGTGAACGATATGTAACACTGAACACTCAGTCAGATGTTCAGAGTATTGATGTTTGCCTTTAAGCTATTTCAATGATTTCCTCCCAATCCATTGTAAAGATTTTGTTTCCTCTGGCAAAGAAAAAAAAAAAAAAAAAAAAAAAAAAAAAGAACTTAGGCACTTCTCCTTGTGTGGCAATATGAAAAGGAATGCTTTCTGTAGTATAGAATGTCTCAGAAATATGCCAAGAAATAACTACTTAAAGTGTATTCTTTATCAGCAGTGCCAATCAGAAAATTGAGTTTAGTTTCCTTTAGATTTGAAAAAAAAAAAGGAACTTCTAATTTCAAAAAAAAAAAAAAAAAAGAACTTAACAGTCAGTAAGTCATCAGGATAATGAGGAAGGCAAGGCCCAGTCATTACATGGGTGTTTGGCAAGGTCAAAAAAAAAAAAAAGGCACAGAACAGGTTCTATCCCATGTTGACCCCTGTCCCAGGTGTCTCACTCTAGCCTACACTCTGAGGAGCGGGGCACGCACCCACACACAATTTAAAGTGTGACTCTGTCTTCTTTATTCTAGGATATAAATCCACCCCAACCCAATATTCTAAGACATCTCTATTCCATGTTAGAAATCCTAGCCCAATATTCTAGGACAGCTCAATGCAAGCCAGCTGTAAACTCCAGAAGGCATCACTGGATCAACAGGACTAGAACATTAACTGTCTCATCTGGTGCTTAAAGCCAAGCTGAAGTGAAAGCCAGAAGCTCCAGTGGGTCATTCCCACAGGCTTCCTCATCTCTCTATGTTGATATTTTTGAGAAACTGTTGGTCTTTCAGTTACCACTAGGATTCCCTACCTCTTCTCTTACCTCTCAGGACAGTGCAAAACATGTCCACTAAGAAATGTTTCTTCTACATATCTCAGTTTTGTCATTTGTAACAACCCCTTTCATACTGAGAAATGTTATGTATAAAGCTTTTCCAGTTCCTAGCACATAGCCAATGTATCCAACCAAATCTTCAACTACTTCCCTCTTTCTCTAAATGTATCATTTCTTTCAAACCACAAAAGTTAAATGTAGAAAAAATCAAAAGGAGAAAAATTCATAATCATTTTAAATACACTACCTATGCCATGTGTTTGGAAAAATAAACCATTTTTATATTTGCATATCATATATCACTTTTCAATTTATATTATAACTTTTATTTTCAAATGACTAATAGTAGGCACATCAAATAATCATTCTGATTCAGTTCTACCCAAGTATATTGTTGTCTGGCATCAAAAATATAAATTCATGTTTGATTAATTTCAAAACTGATCTGCATAAATATTTATGGGGTTTAATACATTTATTTATAGAGTCTAAGGAACCAGTGAAGCAGAATTGAGCATAAATTACTGAATTGTTTCTCCTTTAAATTACAGCCTATGAATACAACAGCATGTATAAGGAATAGTTTTTATTTTTCTCTAAACTCACAATCCACATTACTTTAAATGTTTATTCATATTTACAAAAGTAAATTTTGAATCATATATCCATCCCCCACAAGAGATGAGTTGAGTTCTTCCGAAAAGGTAAGCCTGCATGAGTTAGCAAATTATATATCCAAGACCCAATAAAACCATAATATAACTTCAAAGGGTAATAAAAAGTAAGTCAAGATTGGCTAGATAAATCCAAGATTTAAAAGATGATATAGTCAGACAACATTCTTTAAGATATTTTATAAATAGAGCACTTATACTTTTGCTTTAAAATATATTATTTTAATATTATGTCATTTATTTTTGAGGTTATAATGTAATTACATCATTTTCTTCTTCCCTTTCCTCCCTCCAAAGCCTCCCTTATACCCTTATTTGTTCTTTTTTCAAATCCATGGCCTCTTTGTCATTCATTATTGTTTTACACATACACACACACACACACACACACACACACACACACACACACACACACACGCCCGTGTACTGATTATTCAAGGGCTAAACTCTTTGCATCGGATAACCACTCAGCACTCAGGGGCTTTGGCTTTGTCCTTGGGAGAGGCTAATGTTTCCTCCCTCCAAAGTCATTAGCTGCCTGAAGTTACTTTTTTAGGAGTGGAATCATGTGAGATTATCCTCCCTCCATGTTAACATGTCAGGCAATACTGTCATTGTTCAGGTCCTGTTTAGGCTGCCACAACTCATTATCATTCCACTTTAAAATACATAACTACTTAAGTGGCCAGTAAAACTTGAATGTGTGACATCAATGGGTCTGCTCAAAGATGCAATAGAAGGGCCTAATGATGTACCTTGTTCTTATGTATTAACTGCGATGTAACTGAAGACTTCAGCCACAGTCAGCACAGACTTGCTAGCATTCTGGTTCTAATGATCTTTCTGCCCCCTTTTCCATAATAGCCCCTGAGCCTGGATGCAGGAGCTGTACTACAGTTGTATCCATTGTGGCTGTGATCCCCACATTTTGTCCAGTGATGGTTTCTGTAATGGTCTCCATATACTGTAAAGAGATTTTTAATGAGAGGTAAGAGCTATACTTATCTGTGGGTATAAGAAAAATATTTAGAATGTAGTTAAGAAACTATACTGTCAAAGAAAATAATCACAAGATGATTGTCTTTCTTATAATAATTGGGTTAATATTGTTCACATACCTTTCAACTATACACAAATCTTTTAAAATGTTTACAATTTATAAAAATGGCAATAAAATGCACAAGTGGAAAGGCATAGAACAATTACAAAATCTAAAATGATAATCATAAAATTACATTTGGGAAAGCAGCATTTGTAGTTGGCCCAAAGAAGTCACAGCTGTTTTCAAAGTTTATCAAAATGCTCAACTGTCTGGACTACAAAATAAAAACTCAGAGGACAAATCAAGCTTAGTTTATCCAAGTTAAAATTGCTTTCACAACTCCTCAACATCATTCCACTTTAAAATACGTAACTACTTAAGTGGCCAGTAAAACTTGAATGTGTGACATCAATGGATCTACTCAAAGATGCAATAGGAGGACCCAGTGATGCACATTGCTCTTATTTATTAACTGTGATGTAACTAGAGATAACAGACATAGTCAAGAATGTGAGGCCATCTCTTCCCACCATCTGACACATGCAAAGCAGGTGCCCTTTTATTCATTAAAATCACATTGAAAGAGATTATTTTTATCTTATGTTATTATGTATCTAAGAAATGAAACATAGCAGCAGAATAATATGCTAAACAGAAAACTGTAGTATTACAAAGTCAAATATTTTGCACCAGAGGGAACCTTATTTCTAAATAAATTTATTTTGAAATATAATATTTTACCATTCTCTACACCAAAATAAGTTGTTTTGTTTCTTTTAATTTTCTGCACAGAAACCCAGATCCATAAAGCACTTCCTGTCTGTCTGCTCATTAACTGTCTTAGCATCCAGCAGAATACTTAGCATCCAACGGAACAAAAGTGATCCTAAATCCTTGACAAATCTACCTTGCCCAAATCTCAAGAAGCAATATCAATAGCACAAGAGTACCTATTTCATGTGGTCTGTATTCTGTAAGTTCTAAAAGGTCAAACTGGAGTTGACTATCTCAAAGTGATAAATAAACTCAGATAGATTAAGAGACTCTCTATTAACTGAAGAGAGGATGGGTATCATCAGAACCTAAATAAAAGCTTTCTACTATGCTCAGCCAAGAACAGGAGGTTTGTTTGGATCTCCTCAGCCTTATTCCTCAATAGTATCTATGCATTAACTCTGGCACAGACACTGAGTTCATTGTTTTGGAAGGCCTGTGAGAAAGAAAAAAAACTGATTATGAAATATTCATTAATGAATTAGTTCTTATCAAAATAATAGAATTTTTTTTTACCAAAACTGTATATTATAAATAGGGCCTGATGATATGTTTTCCCTTTTTGAGGCCATATAGAAAATAGCTAATCCATAGTAGATAATTCACAACAAAAGAGAACATAAATGAAGGGGCTAGAGACATTGTACAATTGGCAAATGCTTACTGAGATGGATAAAGAACCTTGGCACTCATGAAAATGCCAACCATGATGAAATGCTTCTATAGTCCAGGTTATTGAAAGGCAGAAACAGGAAGCTTTCTAGACCCTAATAGGAGAGTCAGCCTGGTAGTATCAATGAGCTCTAGACTCACTGAGAGAACCTACTTAAAACAGTAAGGTAGAGAGCAATTGACAGACGCATCCAGGCTCAACATGTGACTTACGCATGCACTCATATACTTGTGTACATCAATATGAATACACATGCACACACACATGCACACACAAATACACAAATAAGCGAATGAATACATATATAAACAGATAGATGAATGGATGAATATATGGATACACTAGACACAAAACTATCATACACATTAAAGGCTACGAGTTCCTGGCTTTTTTTGATTAAAACAAGTGCCAAACACATGCATCCCACATATGTTTCCCTGTATACTCCTCCCAGTCCCATTTGCTCCTTAATGACTGGCTTTTTCTGAAGGGAGCAATTGTTGATAAATATCAGGTGAAATATGGTGCCTGAATAAAGTTCTGGAAGTGATTTTTGAGGTGCTAGAAGCTCCCACACATTGAAGGACCTCCCACAAGTAGTTTTCTTGGGGCAGTATTCAAATAACAAGGTTTAGTACAATCTGCTCCCTGGAACGTCATCTCTAGCCTCCCATCTTAATCTACTGTTAGTTTGAGGACTTAGACAGAGTGACCTTCTCTGTTTTTCCAAAGAGGAAGGGGTGAATTGAAAACTGAGCATCCCTTTAGATTCCATGGGGAAACTGCAGACATAGAAGATGCCATTCCTTATTGGCAGGAGCACAGTACAGTTGCAAACCATTCACACCATGTTGATAGAATCTTGAGTCAAATAAATTTTAAAGGCACAAGAAAATTCATGGAGGAGAAAGAAAAACCATTGGATTACCATACAAAATATGCTGGATCTGTTCTAACATTTTGGAGCCTTTAGATATCACAAAATAAAGTTGAGGCTTCAGACAAAGCTTCCAGGCAAAGGGATAAAGAAAATCAGTTGGGGTAAGCTAAAGCAATAAAGCTCAAATGATATGCACACCCACCACTGGCAGTGGTTTTTTTGTTTGTTTGTTTGGTTGGTTGGTTGGGTTTTGTTTTGTTTTTGTTTTTTGACTTGCAGTAGAGACCTCAGGGGCGGAGGTACTGTTAATAAACATGGATGAGAGGTCCAGCAAAAAGAAAGAAAACAATGGTGATACAGCCATCAATCACTTCCCTCAAATTATAACATCAGTTAATATCTGTTGCCTCAGTTAATATCTGTTTCCTGTTTTCCAAGCCTGATTGGCCTACCTCTTTTTGATGCTGTGAGTCATAGAATTTCTTGAGATGCACCTAGTTTCTGCTTAGCCATTGCTAATTTCTCTAACTTATAATAACGATCCTAAACTCCCCAGAGAATGATGCTTAGCACAAATGATAAGATGCTGAAAGATGCCCAGGGCAAAATCTAAGCCTGTATAAAGCAATGACTATGATTTCAGAGAAAATGTTTTCAGTCTTTAGATAATGTTATTTCAGCAAATAGGTATGCTTTTGTAAATATCTCCTGAATAACTATTGTACTCTAGTAAACACAAATGTGAAATTATGAGGTACTACATGGTCAAGTGATAGAGTTACTAAGAATAAGCTGGATTATTTTCTATATAGTAAATATCAAGCAATTATTATAACAGAGATACACAAAGCTAATGGCTCATTTTTGTCTCAAAATTATCCAGCCGTATCTAAAGGCATTTAGAAGTGTGTTGTGCCCAAGAGGTACCTCTATTCTAGAAAGCTCTTACTGACTTGTTTCTCTAACACCTTTCAAAATATAGTACTCATAAGCATAGCCAAAATTGGCTTACCTCTATATGCACAGGCAACCATAAGGAAAGAAGCAACCAAGAAAAACAAGTCTAAGACAAGATTTATTTTTGAGAAAGTACATCAGTACTTCCACCCACACTGCATCAACACACAAATGACCACATTACCTGAAAAAGAGGGTAAAAATGTATTTTATAGGTAAAAGCATAATGTGACCAGTAATGCTATTCATATTAATACAGAAGAGATTTTGAAAAGAAACTACCAAACCCTGACACACTGTTTTTTGAACATGCTGTCAAGTCAGACACATAAAGCAACATGCCACCATCAACCACAAGAAGGTCTAGGGACAGCTCATTTATAGGCTATACGTAACTGCTTCATGAGATGCTGCCACATCATCCAGCCTATTCTCAAAGCTTCATAAAATTAAAAGTCAGACACATAAAGCAACATGCCACCATCAACCACAAGAAGGTCTAGGGACAGCTCATTTATAGGCTATACGTAACTGCTTCATGAGATGCTGCCACATCATCCAGCCTATTCTCAAAGCTTCATAAAATTATCTCCACAATTATATCAGAATACTCAAGCCTAATATCTCCACTTCATTGATAGTACACGAAAGTGTCTTGATGTGGAAATACAATGCTCCTTATAACTGACTTTGAAAATGGAAGAACTTAAGCATACCATCTTCACTAAACAATGCATGCATAGATTTCTGGTTTTAAAATAAAGGTTTGTTTGGCTGCTGCTACTTTCTTTGCTTGTGATCTTTGTGAGATGTGATCTTACTATATAGCCAACTCTTGCCTCTATTTCATGATCCCCTGCCTTATTCTCTTAAGTACTAAAATTGCACAGTGTCTAACATTAACTAGCCAATCGCATAAAAGAACAATATTAGAGGACTATTGATGAGGTTTTTCAATGTACCATTGTTGTATAACAATTTCCTCCCAGATCAAAACATCTCATCCTTCATGAAAGCTCCTTAAGCAGGAAGGTGAGGAACACAAAATATCTTCAGGAAGTCCCTGAAACTGACTAGATTCACTAGATCTTCTTCATCCTAGAGTAAAGAAGCAATAGTGCTGATAGTCACTCTTAGACAAGACAAACTGCAAAGAAGATTCTGAGACCAGATCAGCTGCCTGGAAGAAGCAGAAACCAGCCAGCATGCCTGGAAAAATTATAGACCAGAGTTACTTGGAAACAACACTCTCCAATCATGCTTCACAACCTTGAGGCTATGCAGTCTGCTCTAGGTTCCTGCTTTTGTGACCTCTCATACATGCTGTAGTAAGCTTTGACGGTATCTGCTCCTGTAAGTAATTCTCCATTCATATTCCTGAAAATTCCAATAAAACTCATTGATTCACCAAGTTGGACTTTGGTAATATCCATACTTTATTGTGAGATCCTTATCTGAGGTGAGTAAATATATAAATACTTTTTGTCACAAAACAATTTTATGGGTAGAGTGTTTGAAATAAAAAATGTTTTGTAGTAGATGTTCCTCTAACAGAGACCCTTGAAGAGTAAGTTCTTAGTAATTAAGTAGAAAAGATAACCAGCTTATTGATGTCAGCTTGCCTCTTTCCGAAGTCTATCCAATGTGTATCAATAGCTTAATGAAAATTTAGTGACAAGGTGACAGTAAGTAATGAGTAAGCTTTATGAGATTTTCTTGCTATTGTCAAACATTCTATATTCCAGTAACAAAGACCAAATCTCGGTCCTAACATTCTTCCACAGAGTAAATGGAAGAGAAAATGCCTGATGACAAATGAATAGATGGATCCTGCCTTTGTGGTATAGTAGCATTTCTACCTCACTCGAATACTTATTCACTCTAGCTTTATAATATTTTCACAAGTCTCTTTGTTTATGCCGCTCTCTGTAGACTTATCATACATCTCAAACACAGCTATGGAATTCCTACAGTGGTGGTTCTAACAGCACAATGCACAGTAAAAATCAAGTGATATTGTGCATGTACATAAATACCTTTCTATTAACTGGCCCACATAAGTATAATATAAAAAGAACATACTTTTTCTGAAAATAATTGATATATTTTCTCATGTAAAAATAACAGACATACTCATTTGCAAGGGTTAAATTTCAGTCTAGAATATATCTACAACTAAGAGATAAATCAGAATGATACTTGGTATACTTTTTAATATTCTATACTTTAATATCATGAGGCTCCTAATTGAACCATAAAAAGAAAAATTAATATTAAAAATAATTTATTCAGAGAGCAGTGAAAATGCTCTATTGACTTAGAACCAGAGGGTGCCCTTTATTTTATTAACTGTAAACATCTATTTAAGTGCAAAATATATCCTTTGACGAACAATGTTAATTCCAGCAAAATCATTCAGTATTCCTTCTGGTTAATAGTTGCCACACTCATGGTTATACTGGAAATCAAGAAGCTCTTGAAGTCCCTTTTCAAAATTAATTTAAAACTCTTTGAAAAATATATACAGAAATTCAAAGTTTCTAAAATTTGGATTTGGGTATTGCTCAGTTTATAGAATGCTTGCCTAGTATGATTGAAGAAGTTCTGGGTTCAATTGCCAGCCCTTAGTGTGTTACAGGCCAGTAACCATAGAACTCAAGATGTAGAGAATTAGATGTGCAGAGTTATTTTCTTCTACACAGTGAGACTATATTGGAATTATATAAAAACTTGTCTAAAAATTTTGAGTTCAGATAGTTAATGTATATGTAGAACTAAAGATCATACCATAGCATAGTCTGTATATGTTACATGTATGTGTGTGTGTATTCTTAATAAACAACAGATAGTGAAATTGCTTAAAATTACTTCCAAACTTCTACTCCTTTGCTACTAAAGTTCTTTGCCAGAATGCTATCAACTTTCATTTCAATATTAACAATCAAAAGTGAATGTATATAAAACAGAGTACATATTCATAATTACAAGGCTAAATCAATTAAAAATATTTAACATCTTATAAAGCATTTTAGGCATATAATAGACTATACAGTCATTCTTCAGTCTAACTTTATATACATTTGATTTACCTTATTATACAAAATAAAAATGTAATTGTTTTCCTAGGTATATCTCTTCTTGTGTGTCCATTTTTAATTTTATGGATCTTTTATAATGGAATGAGCTATTTTCTTCTATCCAAGAAATTACTTTCAATATAAAAATCATTAATGGACTTAAATATGGAATTCAGAAATGGGAAAACAAAGTCATAAACTAAATATGTTATTTGACAATGCAATTAACCACCTGAAGTCCAGAAACAACTTAATTTTGCTCTGTGCCACTCCATATGCTAATGTTGAATATATTTTTTAAATTTTCATGGCTATGTAATATTTGAAATTTTTATGGCCAGTCACTCAGCAGCTTTTTTGCAAAGATTTTTTTTTTTTTAATTTTGGAAATGAAGGAGTTAATAGAGCAAAATTATTAGGAGATTTATGCTAACCAGGTGTTTGAAATGCCTAAAAGGTCATCCATTCAACATAAAACCTTTCTGTTGTAAATACTATACTGCCAAAAGACAGATTAAACAGTGTTGTATAAAACTATGGTTTTAAAAAATTAAGGATAATGAAAAAAACATTGTATCTGACGTCTCTTAAGCTAACTTACTAAGCACATGACCCATAGAATACCACACTGCCCTATGAACAGTTCACTTAACCTGCCTCATGCTTAGACAAAGTCAGTATTTGGACTTCCAAAATATAAATATGAATATAATACCTCTTTCAGAAATAGATTAATAATGACTTTGGTCATATATTTGATTGCATATGCCACATGCAAGACTCATTCAAAATGCCCCAAGGTTATCGTAGTGTATAACATCATATTTATAACCCACTTTCAGTTTCTCTGAGTTATGAGGATAACCTGCTAACCCAGCTGCCTTCACACTCTGTCACTGGCAATCCTGCCTTTCGGGGAAAATTGTGGGTTTTTTCATGCTTATGGTTTTGAGCTTGTCTTATACAAACTAACCACTAAGAGGGGGAGGAAGGCAGCTTTCCACAGAGTGAGCATTAGAGAAACTAACCCCAGGGTTAAACATTACAATCATTCACAGGTGGGATTTCCTGGGATTTTGTAACTTTCCATAGAGGAACTTACGTGTGCCCCAAAGAAGTCACTGCTAAAACAAGTCTATTGTTTTCCTTGGTGGTGGGGGTGGGGAGTGGAGGTCCCAGCTTGAAACAGCAGTGAAATAACTGTATCTGATCACAGTTACCAAGTGCAGGGCTTTTTGTTTAGTAGGTCAACATATTGTAGTCGTCTTGGTTTATATCTGGGCCTATCACGCGAGGCCCTTGTTTCCCAGAAGGTTTTAATCAGAGCAGCCAAACCAACAAAATAAGATGTCCTGGTCAGAATTACTCTCTTCACCTCCTTCTGAACTGTCACTTTTTGGCAGGGAGAAGAGGAATGTGGCATATTTCATGATAAATCTCCTACCAAAGTGTTCGCATTTAACAAGCGGCAACTTTTACATTCTTCTGTTGCTCCAACCTCTAAAATGATGATGACATGGAATATATATGAATAATGGAGAATACACAATGAAGGGAATACAGACTTTCTAACCAATCTTCTGAAAAACATAAAGCCCAAATCTAAAGTAATGTAAAGAAGTGTCTACTCACAGCCCTATATCTAGACATTAGTCTTAAGAGAAAGAAAATTTCTCTTTACACGTTCTTTTATATATACATAAAACCAGTAAATGTTGCTTTAGTGCAGAACTTCTGAGTAGCTGTATTGATCTTTCTGCATCCTTCTTGTTGCCTAGATGTTACAGATGTACACCTCGCATAGGCTACAGCCCAGCTACTGTGACTATTATCATCACAAATCGCTTCACATCAGGCTTTCCCATGAACCACATGCTGAAAAGGTACAATACAGCCTAGTACTAGAGTACCTAAGGACTTTCAGGGATTTTCATCATGTGTTTTTATTATTTTCCTTCTTATGGGTTTCTTTTTACCAAATATAAAGTCTCATTTCTGTAGGAGATACATATGAGACTAATAATGATTTTAAAAATTCGATATATAAGCACATTCTAAGCCATATATACAGAAACTATTGTATATACATATGTACAAACAAAGACAACAGCTGCTATGCATCACAATGAGGAGTAAGGCCTACACACACACACACACACACACACAAAACTAAAGCATCAGTTGTCGTAGTCAAGTCCCCTAGGCACCAATAGTCTCCTCTGAGTTCTGCTACTGCTTAATTTGTGGGTACTACAATGAGCTGGAGCCTGATAGGAAATCTCTTACAAATTCTCCTCTGCCTCCATCTGGAATTATAGACCCCTCCAAAAAAAGAATCAAAAGACAAAGCAGATAAAACAGATGAGAGTGGACACATTTCTGCACATCCCTCTGTTTTAGAGCAGTGCAAAGCTCCACATGTCCAAGCAATTTGGGTGCAACTTCAAAGTGTGTGCACTGCTGTGCATGCCTGTGTACATTTCTGGGTGTCTTCCTTCCTGTTCCTCGCTCATCATGATCTCTACTACTGAGTCACAGCCTAGCTCATAAATTGGGAATTTTTTTTCATTCTCCATAGAAATGTGTATAAAATAGATTCCTGCTGAGTTTGGGGCCACACTGAATAAAGTTTCTCTCTTTAAAACAAAAATATTAGGACCAGAAAATTGGTTTAACAGCTAAGAGCACTGGCTACTCTTCCAGAAGACCTAGGTTCAAGACATAGAACTCATATTATCAGATTTCAGATTATCTGGTGTCCTCTTTTTGGCCTCTGCTATGCATATGGTGCACAGACAAACACTCAGGGAAAACCAACGGCACACATGAGATAAAACAGAAATAAAAAAATTAAAGTATTAAAATTGGTTAAATATTAGATACTTAGTCAAAAAACCTTTAAAGTAGGATCATTTTAATCAGGCTGTAGATTCTGTTGTTGAAATCATTCTAGGGTAGTTCACATTTTGCAAAACTTCCCCATATTAAAAAAAAAAAACTCATTTAGTTACTAAACATGTCTTCGTGTACTTATAAGGATATTACTGGGTCCTGGAATGAGAACAGAAAAGAAAGAACTATCACCCCTTCCATGGTACATGCAGCTTTTAGAGTTTGCTTTAGAGTTCTAAAGCAAAGCATTACTAGGTATTTCCACTTTCAAATGGGTTTCCTCACCTGACTCAGTCTTGATATGGGGGTGAGGAAAGCAGAGTGCCTGGAGTGGATGATGAACTAAGCCACCTTGGGACCTCCTGTCATTGCTGGGGAGGAGATAAAGTGATGGAGAGAAGAGTGAGGGGGAAGGGAGCCTGAACAATGGGATACCTAGATAAGAAATAGGACTTTTTCATCATCATCATCATCATCATCATCATCATCATCATCATCATAATAAAAGCAGTAACTGGGCTGGAGAAATGGCTCAGAGGTTAAGAGCACTGACTGTTCTTCCAAAGGTCTTGAGTTAGATTTCTAGTAACCACATGGTGGCTTACAACCATCTATAATGAGATCTGGTGCCCTCTTCTGTACACTGTATACAAAACAAATAAATAAATATTTCTTTAAAAAATCAAATGGATTTCCTCATCCCCAAATAAAAGCAACTTAGCAACATGCCCATACTGTTATAAATGATATGCTAGATCTCTGTCTCTTGTGAGGTGAATATGGTCAAATCGGAACTCTTTATATAGCAAAAGGTAACCAGTCTCAGAAACAGGGTCAGTACAGCGTATCTAGTTAAAAGAGACCATTCAAGTTAGTCCTAATTTGACAAGGGTATCACCATATTGAATAATTCATCACCATATTGAGTAATTCACCTCAAAACCAAGGAATACTAATGTTTGTGAACAACGGGAAACCAGGAAAGAGATGATGAATCTGGTTGTCTTGGGAAAGAACCAACTTGAGCAATGTCTTCACCTTGGTCTTGACACTCCAGAGCTAACACAGTTCTATATTGACACATCCCTGGTTTTGGAAGCACTAGAAAATAAATATTTACATCTTTTTTTGAAAGTATTATCAATTAGACAGTGAACAAAGAGATGTGGTAGTGATGGAGTTGTAAATAAGAAGGATTTTAATTTTTAAAGTCTTTAATTTTTCTTGATCAGACAAATAAATAAGTTTGGTTGGACCTCAACCTAAAATATGCTAAAATATAAGTAAATGAAGTGTCTTAAAGGACTTCATTTTTATTTATATTGTAAAGTAAACTCAAAAATACAAAAGCAGAACATTTGGAACAAATCTTAATGAGCAGAAAAATAATTATATAAAGAAACGGCCTCTGCTCTGGTGAGAAAGTGCTTTTTAAGTGACCTTGTTCAAGTCTGTACATCCAAAATCAAAAAAAGTAAGGAAATTTTAGTTCAAAAATTAAAGTCTGCTTTTTTCCAAAGAATTATTTTCAGTAGCAACCCAACTGAATTATCTAATAAAATGACAAAAGTTATCCTACTCTGAAACTTCTAGTTTTCAAGATGACAAAATAATCCCAATCAAAATATGTAATCAAATTCATTTTGAATTGATCTTCGCAAAGGACTCTGCTGTGGGTAGAGAAATATCTAGAATGGTAAATGTTATACTGGTCATTGTCTTGCATGATAAATCTTTCAAATTTAATACTTTTGTCCTGCCATTAACAAACAGCAGCCATGTCACCAGAACATGGTCATCCTTTTTACCTGGAAATTTTCCTACAATTCCATATTGTTTTTGTTGAGGCCAGTGTACTCAAACTATCTATGTAGGAGAAGATGACTTTGAGTTTCTAATCCTCTGACTCAGCATTGCAAATACCAAATATCTAGTTCTACTATGTTCTGAGGAATTAACCCAGAGGCTTGTATGTATCAGAAGATACTCCACCAACCAAAATTGATCTCTAACCCCAGTTTCCTATATTTTGTGTAATAATGGTGACTTAATGCTATGGGGAAATTTAATGTGCCCAGGCCTAGGACAGAATCTTGGTAAGAATCGATCTGTCCTTCAAGAGAGTAGTCAGTGATTTAGCATGCCTCCTATTTGTTTTGTCTTTCCTGTGACATTATAAATGAGCCTATCCATCCTTTGCCTATCTTACTGTTTACGTGAAAACGTAAACCATTTTGATTTTCCTAATATTTACAGCCTCACAGATCCTCCTGAATACTATGGTTACATAGCATCAGAAAGTCTAAATAAAGGTGTAATTTGTAACATAAATTCTTATCTAATCCTTATTCTCTTATTTCAGGCATAGTAATGGTGAGAATGCATGTGACAGTAGAAACATTTGTGTATGCTTAGACATGGCTGGAAAAGAGTCAATATATTATCTTCTTTCTCATTGCCATGATGAGATACCATGAACACAGAGAATAGTATTTTGGTTTATGATTAGGGATAGTATACATCATGTCAGGAAAAGCATGACATGGTGGTAGGACCAAAAAGCTAGCTGATAACATTTTTTTCATTCATTTTCAAGAAACAGATGGGGGAAGGGAAGAACAAGAGGGGAGGGGAGAGACAAATGAACCTTCAAGGCCCATTCCCAGTGACATACTTTCCTCATCAAGGCTCTGACTCTTATATGTTCTATAACCTTCCCAAATAGCATCTCCAACAGGGGACCCTGTGTCCAAATACACGAGCTGATGTGGGACATTTCTCATAGCATTTAATGAAAAAAAGCTATAGTAGCAAGAAAATCAATCCGGAGCCCGAAGTCAGTGACTAAATCAAAACAGGTAGAAGCATTGGATTGGGGATGAATAATAGTAGAAAACAGAAGAAATCAAAGCTGGCATTGATCAAAAGTTTAGCAGAACACAAGTGCTATTCTAAGGCAATAGAACCTTGTCATTGGGTGGTCTGCTGTCAACTGCCTACATCCAGATAGTAAAGCCTGGAGAACTAAACATTTACCAGTTGACACTAGTTAAATAAATGGCATTCTGAGGAAAAAAAATCTCATAAGTCCTGATTACAGAAATGATAAAACAAAGGTGTTCTGAAACTCAGTGATGGTACAGAAAATTCAAGGAAATAGTGTGGGCATGTTCCAGCTTCATCCAGCACAGAGTGGCAATTATTGGACCGAACTTCTCACTATAAACAAATATAAAATCTAGACAAAACATACATAACAACTGTTTGTCGGCATTGGGTAGCAGCCAATGCAAGGCTGTGGTCCTCAGGGGAAAAAAAAAAAAACAGGCAAACAAGATAAACATCACATAAACCCCAGATTTCTCCCTGGGAGCATTTTCCAGACCACAGCTCAGGGAAGTAAAGTCTCAGTAAAGACAATGAATTTCACTGGACAGCAGAAACAGAGCTCAGAATATAGAGTAGCCAAAGATAATTCAAATTAGAATAGTTAGCTCTCAGTGAGGAAATGTTACAAGAGAGCCCTATAAGTCTGTGTGAAATTTTCTCTTGAGGATGTTAATTAACTTTGAAGATTCATGTATTAATGTATTAAGAAAAAAGCTGGGGGGTGCATAGCAGTTACTGACTCACTGAATAACAAAACAGAAATCTATAGAGCCACAGTTCATATAGTATATGTGATATTTAGAATTCCAAAAATGTTTCCTCTAATAAAGAGGAATAAATACTTTTATCAAGCTAGGGCAGGTGGAACATACATGGAATGCTACCACTCAGCCACTCAGAAGCCAAAGGCCAGACATGATGGCCAGCAGTTTAAGGACAGCTTCTCTCTCTCTCTCTCTCTCTCTCTCTCTCTCTCTCTCTCTCTCTCTCACACACACACACACACACACACACACACACACACAGAGGCATACACTTGCAACAAACTGTCCTGATATAAGGAATATACTCTGAAATAAAGTGGCTTTTCCTGACAAAATTTTGAACTACCTTAGCAAGTGAATGGAATCTCAAAAAAAAAAAAAAAAATTACTACCTGCCTGAACAAAATTTAGCCTTATTCAGAAGGTAACATAAGCAGACCACCTAAAACATATATACAATCAAAAACAGACATGAATGTCCATGTTTCTAGATCTAATATTTGCAAGTAGAAGCATGAGTACCAGGAGATCAACGCCAGCCTTGCTACAGAGGAAGTTCAAGGTCAGCCTATAGTACTGAGACCTTGTCTCAAAATTACAAACACTGTAAAACATACTAAGAATCAGTAGGAATAAAAACTAATGATCCAGCAATCAGTTGACAAAATAATAGAGAAAACCAGAAACAGAAATATTCGAAGTAATATAGCTAATGCATAGTGCTCCAGAATGACTGTGATGAAAAAACATAAGAAAATGAAGAGGAGATGAAGAAAACAAATCAAAAAAACAGAATTGCCATAGTTTAACAATATATTATTTTTAAAGTGACTGGAGATTTCAGAAAGACAAGATCTATTTATCTAAAGGATACATTATTCAAACTTAGCATATTAAAAGTAATCAAAAATGAGATTTATAAATCTCAAGCAAAGTCAAAAAAACCACCAAAAAAGTATATAGAGAAAATTAAATAATTCAAAAGATAATATCTTCTGATGCAGACAAATTAACCCTCAACTAAAAGGCATTTTAGAAACACTCTGGCAAATGTTGAAATATATCTTGAAAGAATAAAAATGATTCTTAGTAACCAAATGACATCCCAGAACAAACCACAAAACAGAGAAAAATACAAAGTCGCCCAGCACCCGACAATGCAAATTTCATAGGATATATGGAATTTATATATTTATTTAGGTTCTCATATCCTGCATGCAATATTATTTGAAGGCAGGCTATACTTTCAGATGAATTCTGTAAATCTTTGAGCAAGTTATCAAGACCAATTAGCTATTAATGAGGCCTAAATAAATAAATAAATATAATTGGGCAGAAAGCTAAAGAAAGTAAAGAAAGGAAAATAAAGCAATATCCTTCCTCTCCTCTCTTACTGGAAGGACCAAAGCAAAGGGCAACACATTCCAGTGGAGCCATGTCCATGCTGGCCTCAGGACCCACTAGGAACCCACACTAGGAAATGGAATCATAGATATGACTAATAGATTTTTAACAAAATCATCAAAGCAATACAAAATATAAAAGATGATTATTTCAAAGAATTCTTTCAAAGAATTGCATGACTACAAGAGAGAAAGGTGCTTATTTCAATGCAGAAGAACAGAGAAAAGAAATGAGGATGATTCCTGTTTCAGGGACATATAAATAACTCAAAATGTTGCTAGAAAAATGGCTCAACATTTAATAGAGCATATTAATATATGATCTTGCAGAGGACCTGAGTTAGGTTTGGCAGCCACCTGCATTCACATACACATACACACCACTACACATGCACACAAATATACACACAGGCACACACAAGTATGCAATTTTTAAAATATTTTAAAAGAAACTTTGAAATATATTACACAGCTGTAAATAAGAATTAACAGTCTGAATCTTTTAGAATATATAGAAATAAATTCTAATGACCTTGGTTTAGGCAAAAAAAAAATGCTTAACTAAGATATAATACAGATGATAAAAATAACAAACTTTAAAAAACTGCTTTCCAAATACATTGTTCAAATATGGAAAGAGAGCTGCACAGCAATGAACATTATTTTCAATGTGTGTACCTGTCAATTGACTTGTATCTAGATTATCTAGAGAATTCTTTCAGAAGAGGAAGGGTGCTGCCAAGTGATGTGGGATGTCTTTCAATATGCTGTGTAATACCATTGAATAACAAAGGAACTGTTTTGGCCTATGGGAAGTCAGCTTATAGGCAGGTGGGAAATCCAAGTATAGATAAGGAGGAAGAAGGGCAGAGTCAGAAAGAAACGCTGTGAGCTGCTGATGAGAGAACAAGATGTAAGGAATACAGGTAAGCCACAGGCCACGTGCCAAAACAGGCGGATGGAAATGGGTTGAGTGAAGATGTAAGAGTTGGCTAGGAATATACCTGAGTCATAGGCCAAGCAGCATGTAATTAAAATAAGCTTCTGTGTGTTTCTTTGGGACTGCTGGTCCAGACCAGCAGTGAACTATATTCACAAGTCCACTGTTGAATGCTACAAAAATTATCAGTAATTAATCCTGAAGAGGGCAATGCAGTTAATGAGGGTTCACTACTCCTTATTTGCCCCTTTGCCTTGGCCGCAGTATAAGGTAATGCTTGTTGAACTTTTATTTACAGAAATAGGTCCCTAAAATATAACAAGTACCAAAATGCACAGAGATCAGTTCCCTAAATTAGCCCCAGAAGCAACTAATAATGCCTTTCCCTATGTATCAAAATGCATATTATAGATGTGACTAAAAACCTTAAACTAGGGAGATTTGGGGGTTATTTCTTTATCCACAGCCTACCTATAAATGTGCTTAAACCTCTGCAAGCTGTGGTCAGGGGAAGAGAAAGTTCTAGAAGGTAGACTAGAAAAGCCTTGACATAGTGGTTTTGAAGATGAAGCCATGTGCCTCAGTGTGACTAGCCTACAGAAGTTAGCCAGAAAAGGTAACAGATTCTCCTCCAGAAGGGAAATAAGATGTGTTGAACCCATGAGATTAGCCCAGCAAGAACAAATCAGACTCCCATGAATAGTAAATGGATGCTGGTTAAGATGCTAATTGGTGATTATTTGCTAACATAACAATAAAAAATATGCATGCGCTAGTAATTGAATAATAGGAAGGAAAGGCTTTTAAAAACACTGACTTTTTCTGGAGGTCCTGAGTTCAATTTCCAGCAACCACATGGTGGCTCACAACCATCTCTGATGACATCTGGTACCCTCTTCTGTATACATAATAAATAAATAAATCTTAAAAAAAAAAAAGTAATGAGTACAAAGAAAATGGTTGCTTTTCTAAGAGTTTAGGTTCCTGAAATTAGAAAAAGATTGGATTTCCGGTTCTGCCACTTTGCAGCTCAGGACACTTAAATAAAGCCTCAGTTTCTTCTATAAATGTAGTTTTATGAGCTTACATCCCTAACCAAAGCTATGCACAACTGAAGGTTGCTTGCTAAGGAAAAATTAGTTTTCTCCAATACAGTCTCAGTGGATATATCAACCATACTTATGAGTAAGTACCTCGCCTGATAGTAGATGGCCAACACAAAAGGAACACAGTGGTGTTTTTGTAGATTTTTTTGTTTCTTATTCCTTTGTTGAGCATTTTTTGTCTTACTGGCATTTGACTTGTATATTATGGTTTTCAATTTGGTGTTTTTATGAGTTTTAGGGTGTGTGTGTGTGTGTGTATAGCACTTTTTATGTTTGTTTATTTTTAATTCTGGTTTGCTGCATTTTCATTTGCTTTTTGTTTTCTAAAGAGAGGCCTGGAGTTAGATGGGTGGGGGGTGCAGAGGGTCTGGAAGGTGTGGAGGAGGGGGAAAATGATCAGAATATATTACATCAATTTTCAGTTAAATGAAAAACCAAAGAAGAAAGCTACATACAAAAACAAAACAACAAAAATGTGTTGTTAATAGTAGCTAATTCATAGGAATATCGAAAGAATCAAATAAAGTAATTATTTGTGAAACAATTACTTTAATCATCACATGTGGTATGCATTCAACAGACTATGGTGGCTACATTTTTTTTTTTTTCAGTAGGGAAGATTCTAGAAAATACTTCTGTTCTAGGGGATTCTATATCAAGTTATTTTGACTCAATGTTGAAATTAATGTTACAAGGTTTAAGTTAAAAGATTTGGACTTGGTTTATTAAACTAATGATGGCTTGGTTATTTAAAACAAATAGTGAGAAAAAGAAGTAAGTGTTTACTATTTCACATGGCACACATTCCTTAGTAAGTGTCCCAGAAACAGATCAGGTAGTTCAACGTGAGAATGGTAACTAAACAAAAAAAAAATTAATCCATCATTGACCCCACTAGAAAAAAAAAACATTTTTGTAAATGAAAGCAGGCAGATTGTAAACTACTAGATTGGGAATGTTGCTGAGGCTTTGAATGACTAACAGACCATGGAATCCATGGGGTATATTTGCCAATACAAAAAATAAAATCTAATTCTAACTCCACTATCCTGCTTACTGGGACAGCATTGGAAGAGAAATATTTGTCAAATTCTCTTCATAACTTCATTCCCAAACTGACTCCAATAGTGGGGAATCAAGTTGGGATCATTTGAAGTATATCAATACAAAACATGGTGAGTTAGTTAATTTTCTGTTGCTGTGATAAAACACCATGACCAAGGAATTTAATAGAGAAGCATTTATTTGGGCTTATAGTTCCCAAGGGATAAGACTCCATCATGGCAACAAAAGTTAGGAATGGTAACAGGAACAGAAGCTGAGCACTCACATCTTCAAATACAAGCAAAGCAAAGAGAACAAACTGGAAAAAGGAAGGAATCTTTAAACTCTTAATGTCTACTAGGTTGAAGGAAGCACTAGTGTATGGGTAAAAACATATTTAGAAAGAAAGAAACAACACATCGATTTATTTACGTAATGGTAATATGTTCCCCCTTGGACCCATGACATCCCCAGCTGTAGATTTTTCACTAAGTTTATGGTACCAGATGTTTATTCCCTCCCTCACAAAGCAATTGGTTACACCAAATATAGTCATGCCACTATGAAAGGAGGGGACATGCCACGATAGTGTTGAAGCCAGCATGAGCATCACTGGGTGAGAATGTTGAGGCTTTTCCTTTCCAGCAGTCTTCATAGCACCTTCCAGCACTTTGAACATTTTAGTCAGCAGCTTTCACTTTGATAGGACCTAATTTCTTCAATAATTTATTAGCTCTAAATCCAAAAGTCTTCTACCTCTTCAACCAGAAAAATTGTAAAAATTGTTCTAATCTCATATTCAAATCAAAACTATACTCTTCTAAACAAGCAAAAAAAACAGAAAAACCTGTACATATTAACTCCTCAGTTTCCTGATCATTTTACTTATATGAATAAAACTAATACTGATATGACATATAAGTGGAAATTATCGAAGCAGTAATTTAACAACAGAGAAGGGGACAGAAAGTTTCAGGATGGCTGTGGAGATACTGATACACAGAAACAATGACACAGCCAAGTTATGGCAAATGTTGTAACATACAAAAAGATGACAAGTTACCAACTAAAGATAAAAAGCAATTTGAAATAAGCTCAAGTACTCACCGAAGGCATTCTTCTTGAGCAGGTCCACAGTTGGTGCATCACAATGCAATCTATTAACTAGCAGGTAAGAATATACACTGCTATTTTTCTAACTGAATTATTGTAGTGGACCTTGTGTCGAGCTGGTCATTTCAAAGTTTTGCCTCTCCATTGTCCTATAGCACTTTCTGGAAGTCACCCAAGAGTTCCTACTTGGTTTATTTCTGAGGAAGTGAAAACAAGCTAATAACCTATAGGCAAATGAAGTCTTATATACTGGTCAGTTACAGGCATTGGAGACATCTTTCACATGGAAATTATATTCTGTGAAACTGAAAGGAAAGAGGAAAAAACCAGTTTCTTCTCCTTATACAAGCCTTACTTGCCTGCTCTTGTCAAGACCTCTATACAGAACAACTGAGACTCAGACCTTACTTTTAGAGTTAAGATGCCAGATGGGTGGAAATGAGACCATATATCCCTTCCTAGATCATTGGATATGAATCAGCCAGTGGCTCTCAACTTTCCAGTGCTGCAATCCTTTAGTACAGTTATTCAGGGTGTGGTCACCCCCAACCATAAAATTATTTTATTGCTTCTTCATAACTGTAATTTTGCTACTGTTATGACTTCATAATGTAAATATCTGGTATGCAAGACATCTGATATGTGACTCCCAAAGGGGTCATGACCTACAGCTTGACAATCTTTGACTATGGTTCTTGTCATTCTAGGTCCCATATCAAATAGAGATATTTTTATTGTTTAAGCCCCTTTCCAAGGAATAAGCCATATTAGTCAGCTTCCTACCAAATTAGGAATCTTGAGCTGGCCTTCCTTCATCTTGCCTCTGGGTTTAGATCTACGTTAATTCTTTCCTGTTCCACCTACTATTTCTGGCTTTTGATGCCAAAATGGCTAATGCACTTGTGTATCAGCATCCACATACTTGCTCAGTAAATTGCTTACATGTGCTCTGCGCACATGTAATTCTTTTTTTTTTTTTTAAACTTTATTTTATTTATTTGCCTTGGTGTTTGCCTGGAACTGGGACTACAGACAGTTGTTAGCTGCCATGTGGGTGCTGGGAATCGAACCCCGGTCCTCTGGAAGAGCAGACGGTGCTCTTAACCACTGAGCCATCTCTCCAGCCCCACATGTAATTCTTCTATATGACACTTTTATTTGCAGCTAGATTTCCAATTCTACCCTCAAGTCACCCAGATTTTGTTTCTTTGTCTTTCTGCTATGATAAACAATAAAGAAAAAAATGAAAACTCCATACAGGAAATCCCATTTATTTCTAGTCTGTGAAAACAAGTTCTCTCCATTGGAATCAAGTTTATATAAGCTTCAGTGTATTTCTCCCATTCTATCAGCTCTGAAGATTTTACTCAGAGGAAGGAAAGAGCATAAAAATGATTGAAGACACTTGTGTCATTCATAAATCTTACATCATCACTGATGCCTCTGACACACAAATACAATAATATTTTCCATATCTTAATAAGTCTTTTCAATTCAAAGTTTAGATAGATCTTGGAGTAATTTGGCTTAAAAGAAGCAATAAAAAAAAATCTGAAACCAATTTTATAGACCTTATTCATTTAGAACTGATTCTTGTCTACCTTTCAGAAATCTGGCAAAAGCAGAATTCATCAGGGAATAGAGAAAAAATTGGAGAGTTCTGGGATGTTCAGTTTCAAATAAAACAATCATCTCTGAGGTGGGGGAGTTAAAGAAAGAGGCAGTAGTGAAATACTACGGCGTGAATACTCAACTACATTCCTGTGCTTTGCTTACAGTGATTAATCCCTAATAGGAAGTCATTTTCTTTCCCTGGTGCTTATATATCTTAGGGGTCTATAGGGATAAAATGCCAATTGACATCTGTTCCAAAGTCGAATAATGCAGACAATACAGCAGGTACAATAATCATTAGGAGAAAGTGACTGTCTCCCAGTGCTACTAGGTATAAGTGGCTGGTGTATTCCACATCTGCAAGTCCCAGAAGAACTGTCACATTGTCTCAAAGCTTGACAGCTTCCTCTGCAGGTGAGGAAAGAAGTACTTGCGTTATGAGGCCAGCCTGAAGCCATAGGTAAAGAAGTATGACTGAGTTAGAAAGTGTCCACACGATTGAGTCTCTCCTTGCTAGAGCTGAGGTTACCACTACCCCTTGGTATTAAACCACATTCATATGAGAGAAGAGCCAAAAACAATCCCAAGCTACCGAGGAAGGAAAAACAATACTGACAAGCACATCCCATAAGAAGAAATGGTCCCTCTCTAACCACTTCATTAACACAGATGGATAAATCAAGGAAGAGATGGGCAGGAAGAGGAGGAGGCGGGGCTTCTGTGACAAAGTACGTATAACCATTGTGCTGAGCATGCATAGGAGAAAAAGGGAAAGAGACAAAAGCTTTAAAACAGTAAGACAACGATAACAAACCCACAGTCCTCGATCCATAAATGTAAGTGAAATTTTACTAAATCAAACAGGAGTGTCGCTAAAGAACCCAAAGTATAATAGAAAGTGGGAAGTCAAAAGACCACAGTGAGAGTAAAAAAAAAAAAAAAGTGTGTGTGTGTGTGTGTGTGTGTGTGTGTGTGTGTGTGTGTGTGTGTGTGTTACTATATACCAGGCTCAGTACCTGTGACTCCTCCCAGCCTTTCACTCCCTGGGGCTGTGCTTCCCCTTCCTCAGACTCTGATTCTGATATAATCCATCCATTTTAGCATCTTACTCTCTTGGTTCTTGGCTCCTCCCTTCATTCATGTGCCCTCTCTCTTCTCTTCCTCTCTTGCTCCCCTGCACCTCTCATGGCCCAGTCTATTCTGCTGGACTGTTTAAGTCTGGACCCTTCCAGATGCCTCTGGCTGAACTCTCCTCATAGCCACAACAAAAACCTTCGCCTCAACCATACCTAGGAACACTCATGTCCTCATTTTCATTTGTGTGTGTGTGTGTTATGTATGTATGTATGCATGTATGTATAGTATATGTATCTATATATTATGTTTATATCCCAGCAGAACAAAACTGTGGCAAAGGATTTTAAATATATTAAGTATAATATTACTTAATTTCTACATTTTATCAGTAAGTAAAATATATTGCAACTCTTAAAAAAACTTTTCTGCCTTTCCATTTACACATAATCAAAGAATTTCAAGAAAGGAGACACCAAGATGCCACTTAAAAATAATTTTCCTGAAGATGTTTCCAGTGGTTTCCAGTGGCCTCACCCCCAAAGGGAGTGACACTATTGAAGGTGTGGCCTTCGTGAAGTAGGTTTGGTCTTGTTGGAAGAAGTGTGTCACTGTGGAGGCAGTCTTTGAGGTCTCATATATGCTCAAGAAGCCAGTGTCTCAGCCTACTTCCTGTTGCCTATCTATCAAGATATAGGGCTCTCAGCTCCCGCACCATGTTGTACCATGTTGATAATGGACTAAACCTCTGAAAATGTAAACAAGCCACCACAATGAAATGTTTTTCCTTTATAAGATTGCCATGGTCATGGTGTTTCTTCACAGCAATAGAACCCTAACTAAAATAGTGTCTTATGCTCAATAATTCTATTTGCATAGTATTTTCTTTATGGAGAAAATACTATTTGCATAGTATTTTCCTTCTTTACCTTCTTTAAGAGGCTTGTATATTGATCCTTAGACATCATAAAAACATCTATTCCCTCATTCTGAAAGCTCAGATATTATAGCAACAGCATCCCTGTGGCTCCTGGTACTTCATGCTGATTTATATGAACACAGCAACACATCAAAGATGGCTTCCATACTCATTCCTCTTTAATAACCCCCCTTTTCCAGATCATGTCCTTCCTCCCTTCACCTTCAAAGGGCCAAACCACTGCTACCTAATGAAATAACCAGACTAGATGATTTATAAAGAAGAGGAGTTTATTTGGGCTCATGGTTCTGGAAACTAAGAAGCTCAGCAAGACAATGCCTATTTAGCTATTGGGGAGGCCCAGAAAAGAAGAAGTAGAAACATGGACAAAAGAAAGGGACAAAGTTGGTCAGATTGCTCTTACAATTACTAGCCCACTCCACTAAGAGCTCACACCCACCAGGAGCAAGATTTATCTGTTTACTAGATTGGATCCTTCATGATCCACCAATCACTTCCCAGTAGACTCTTCCTGTCAAAAGCCACACTTGGTGTTAAGACAGCGACATGTGGCCTTTGACAGAACACATTCAAACCGTTGCAATTAAACATGGCATGTCAACAAAACTCTAATTCTAAATGTGATGAATATACAAAGACAATGCATTGTCTCATTAGAAATAGTCATTAGATATTTTCTTTGCAAAAGCTGGCAGGACATTATAGAAGCATGTATAAGATCATTTATGGATACCAAGTTCAGAGAGAATTAGGAATGTAAATGCATGTTAAGTGAAGTAGATTTTATCTTGCTTCCAGCATTAATGAACTAGGCATGTCTTGGAACAGGTTAATAGTCAGTACCGGCAGGGGTAATGGAGGTGAGACAAAATAAATATAAGAGATATTTGAATATAATAACAAAATGTCAATTAGATTTACAGCCTTGAAAATGAACTGCTTACAAAACTGCCACTGCGTGTGTAGGAATAGTTTTTGTTGTTGTTGTTGCTGTTTGAGTTTATTAGTTGATGAACATAAAGACATCCTGTCATCATTGCACAAAAATAAACAGAGAGATCAGAACCGGTACCCAGAAGTATGTTGGAGGAAGAAAGAGGGAAGCCCTTGCTCCAGCAGAATAATGTTGCAATTTTTAATAACACTCTAAGCCAAAAATTCACAAAGAAATCTCTTGCCAAGAGAAAAAAATACTTTCCTAATTTGTTTCTTTTGTTGTGTTTTGCTTTGAATTTTAAAAGTTCTTTTTTGTTTGGTTTTAAAGGGCAAACTCATAAATATTTACAGAGACATCTTACTAAGCAGAAAAGGAGATTAGAAAATATTTTTGAATGAATACAATATGTATTTCATGCAAATTAAATTGTACAATCAATTTTATACTAAGAAGAAACAACTTACAAATCCCAAAACATAATCTACCTTATGAGATAATGTTTGAAATGATAAAGGAAGTGAAGGCAAATACAAAGTGGTTTTTTAGTATGATTGAAGTTAAATTTAATAAGCATATTGGCACCTAAAAGTAAGTCAAGTGGCAGTATTAAATATTACCAAGTAAAACATTAATTAATAATAAAACTTTATCTCAAAATTTTTATTTAAGCACATATCACACACTGTCAATCATAAATTTTCTGTTAAAGTTATAAAATACTAATTTTTAATTTTTCTTATATGTAAGAGCATAGTCTACTTTATTACTATTTCTATTGAAACATATTTATGTTTTATTAAACAGGGTGCTTTTCTGAAAAAGAACATATTCATGTACACAGTTTCTAAAACTTGTATATTCATGGCAGGTGTTAAACCCCTCTTTGAACCAATGTCATTGCATAGGCATTGAAAACTTGATGTTTCTGTTAGTCTTCTTCAGTCTTCAGTAATAATTTTTAAAAAGTTTAAGAAATGTGTTTTGGAAATAGGTCACACATATGTAGGCTGTATTCTTAAATTCAAAAAAATCTAAAGAAAGAGAAATTAAGTGAACACTTTCATTCCTTTAATTATTATAATCACTTTTCTTTCAAAAAACCAACATCTACTTGTTTACAACTACGTATATGAAATCAATAAGCCACACAGGGAGAGATAAAACCTATGCACTGTATAACTCATCAAGAGGAGGGGAAACTGAACCATAGAAATCCTCTGACCATGTACTATTATAAATTACAATATAAATTTAATTCATAAATAAATTTAATATTATAATAAATATAAATTATAAATAAGTACCTTCCTCAGGGTTGTGCCTCTGGTCTTCTGTTCAACGATAAAAAAATTCATAAAATATCCTAAATCCTGGCAAAAATAAAATACTTTTTAAATATGCAGGCACTATTATACTCACTGCCCTGTCTACTGCTCCCTAGCCCTACACTAAATAAAGAATGATAAGAAAAGAATGAATACGATTCTGGTTCCAGGACAAGGTGCTGTCTGCAGAGCATGTCCCAGCACACTCTGGAGCAAGCAGAGATAAACTCTGCCTGTCACGGTCCCCCCACCTGCTGCTGAGGGAATTAGCATGGCTATCCACTTCCAACTGAGCAAACAGATAAGGACTGAGGACCCTGAAGGACAGACTCAGACCCCACCCAGAGGTGAGGAAGGGTCAGAAGGTGCCAGCGCCTGTATCCCTGCCAGGGAGAGGACAGTTGAGCTCCCATCGGCTCCCATCGGTTACAGTTCCGGGTCAGGACAGGATGCTGTCTGCAGAGCATGTCTGCCTGTCACTGTCCCCCCAGCTGCTGCTGAGGGAGTTTGCAGGGCCACCACCCAGCCTCCAATTGGTCAACAGAGAAAGATTGAAGACTTGAAATTCAGTCCCCTGCACAGTGCAGAAGTAGTGATTGAGCAGACCTTTTCCTCAGAGGTCACAGGAGACACAAAAGCCCTAGTGCCACAACTGACCAGGAGCCACCTAATCGTGAACCACTAAAGCCATGGGCAAATGCCAGTGTAAAAACTTACATAATAATATAAAGAACAACAAGATAACTCCAGAAGAAAGTGGTGATCCTACAAATACAAGACATAAACAAGCAATGAAGAGGAAACAGAAGGAAGCAACACCAAAAATTCCTTTTTGATGATCATCGAGCTCTCAAAGAAGATATGAAAAATAGCCTTAAAGAAATAGAAGAAAATACAAACAAAAATTGGAAGAGATGAACAAATATATGAAAGAAACATGCCAGGAACTAAAAGCTGAAATAGAAGCAATAAAAAAGGCACAAAATGAGGCAAAGATGGAAATAGAAAATCTGAAGAAAAGAGCTGGAACCACAGATACAAGCATAACAAACAGAGTTCAAGAGATGATAGAATCTCTGAAGTGGAAGACTCAGTAGCTCAAATAGATATATCAGTCAAAGAAAATAGTAAAACTAAAAAAGCCGTAACTCAAAATGTTCAAGAAATCTGGGACACCATGAAAAGACCTAATTTGAGAATAATAGGAATAGAAGGAGAAGAATACCAGCTCAAAGGCACAGATAATGTTTTCAATAAAATCATAGAAGAAAACTTCCCTAACCTGAAGAAGGAAATGCCTATAAAGATACAAGAAGCTTACAGAACACCAAATAGATATGACCCCCCAAAAAAGTCAGTGTGCCACATTATAATCAAGCCACAAAACATACAGAACAAAGAAAAAAAATTTAAGGGCTGCAAAAGAAAATGGCCAACTTACATATAAAGGCAGACCCATCAGAATAACGCCTGACTATTCAATGGAAACGATGAAAGCTAGAAGGGCTTGGTCACAAGTTATACAGACGCTAAAACAGCATGGCTGCCAAGCTAGAATACTATACCCTGCAAAATTATCAATCACCACAGATGGAGTAAACAAGGTATTTCAGGACAAAGTCAGACTGAAAGAATATCTATGTACCAATCCAGCACTACAGAGAGTATTAGAGGGAAAACTCCAACCTAAAGACCCCAGATACACCCACGAAATCACAAACAATCAATAATTCCACAAAAGAGTACTCCAGAGAAAGGAAATATAAACAAGTTACCACCAAAAATGGCAGGAAATATCAATCAATGGTCACTAATTTCCCTTAATATCAATGGACTCAACTCTCCTATAAAACATCACATACTAACAAGATGGATACAACAACAGAAGCCATCCTTCTGTTGCCTTCAAGAAACACACCTCAACCACAAGGACAGACACAGGATTAGAATAAAGGGTTGGGAAAAGATTTTTCAGTCAAATGATCCTAAGAAACAAGCGGGGGTTGCAATCCTAATATCTAGCAAAGTAGACTTTAAGCTAAAAGCAATTAAAAGGGACCAAGATGGTCACTACTTATTCATCACAGGAAAAATTGGTAAAGAGGAGATTTCAATCTTGAATATTTATGCCCCTAATATAAGGGCACCTACTTATGTAAAAGAAACACTGCTAAAGCTCCAATCCCACATCAATTCTTACACCCTAATAGTGGGAAAATTCAATACCCCACTTTCAACCCTGGATAGATCAACCAGACAGAGACTCAACAGAGAAATAAGAAGTCTAAAAGAGGTTATGATGCAAATGGATTTAATAGATATCTAGAGAAGTTTCCACCCAAACACAAAGGAATATACATATTTCTCAGCTCCTCATGGAACTTTCTCCAAAATTGACCACATAATTGGTTATAAAGCAAATATCAACAGATACAAAAAAGTGGAAATAATCCCTTGTAACATATGAGACCACTAGGGCCTAAAGTTAGAGTTCAACAACGTCAAAACCCAAAGAAAGCCTACCAACTCATGGAAACTTAACATCACTCAGCTGAACCATCTCTGGGTCAAGGAAGAAATTAAGAAAGAAATCAAAGTCTTCCTAGAATTTAATGAAAATGAATCCACAATGTATCCAAACTTGTGGGACACAATGAAAGCAGTCTTAAGAGAAAAATTCATAGTGCTAGATGCCTAAATGAAAAACCAAGAGAAATCCCACACTAGAGACCTAACAGCTCAGCTGAAAGCCTTAGAACAATTAGAAGTGAATTCACCTAGAAGGAGTAGATGGCAGGAAATAATCAAGCTTAGAGCTGAAATCAATACAATTGAAACAAAAAGAACAATACACAGAATCAACAAATCTAAGAGTTGGTTCTTTGAGAAAGTTAACAAGATAGATAAGTCCTTAGCCAAACTAATCAAAAAACAGAGAGAGAGTGTTCAAATCAACAAAATCAGAAATGAAAAGGGGGATATTACAACAGACCCCCAGGAAATACAGAGAATTATCAGATCATATTTTGAAAATCTGTATTCCACAAAAATGAAAAACCTAGAAGAAATGGACAGCTTCCTGGACAGGCACCATCTGCCAAAATTAAATGAAGATCAGATTAATTACCTAAACAATTCCTTAAGGAAATTGAAGCTGTCATTAAAAACCTCCCCCAAAATAAAAGCCCTGGTCCAGATGGTTTCAGTGCCGAATTCTATCAGACATTCAAAGAAGAATTACTCCCGTTACTCCTCAAACTATTTCACACAGAGTAACTGAAGAAATATTGCCAAATTCCTTTTATGAGGCCACAATCACCCTAATACCCAAGCCACTCAAAGACACATCAAAAAAGGAGAATTACAGATCAATTTCCCTCATGAATATTGATGCGAAAATTCTCAACAAAATTTTGGCAAACCGTATACAACAATGTATAAAAGATATCATCCACCACGACCAAATTTCTTCATCCAAGAAATGCAGGGCTGGTTTAACATATGAAAATCTGTAAATGTTATCCATCATATAAACAAACTAAAGGAACAAAACCACATGATCATATCCTTAGATGCAGAAAAAGCCTTTGACAAAATCCAACACTCCTTTATGATTAAAGCCCTGGAGAGATCAGGAATACAGGAGAATACCTAAATTTAATAAAGGGGATTTACAAGAAGCTAACAGCCAGTATCAAACTTAATGGAGAAAAACTCAAAGCAATCCCACTAAAGTTAGGAACTAGACAAGGATGTCCTCTCTACCCTTATCTATTCAATATAGTTCTTGAAGTTTTAGCTAAAGCAACAAGGGAACAAAAAGAGATTAAGGGGATATAAATTGGAAAAGAAGAAGTGAAGCTATCTCTATTTGCAGATGATATGATTGTATACATAAGTGACCCATAATATTCTTCCAAGGAACTGCTACAGCTGATAAACACCTTCAGCAATGTAGCAGGATACAAGATTCACTCAAAGAAATCAGTAGCCCTTCTATACACTAAAGATAGAAGAGCTTAAAAAGAAATAAGGGAAATATTACCCTTCATAATAGCTGCAAATAGTATTATACCTTGGAGTAACTATAACCAAAGAAGTAACAGACCTATTTGACAAAAATTTGAAATCATTGAAGAAAGAAATTGAAGAGGATATCAGAAAATGGAAAGCTCTCCCATGTTCCTGGATTGGTAGGAGCAACATAGTAAAAAATGGCAATTCTACCAAAGGCAATCTACAGATTCAATGCACTGCCCATCAAAATCCCAACACAATATTTTTTGGACCTTGAAAGAACAATACTCAATTTCATTTGGAATAACAGGAAAGCCAGGATTGCCAAAACAATTTTACTCAACAAAAGAACCTCAGGAGGTATCACCATCCCTGACTTCAAGTTATATTATAGAGCTACAGTAATAAAAACAG
>PVIH01003705.1:0-30935 GCA_004025045.1 Sigmodon hispidus
CACTAGTGAGTGAGTACATCCCCTGCTTATCTCTCTGAGTTTGTGAGACTTCGCTCAGGAGGATATTCTCCAAATCCATCCATTTGCCTGTGAATTTTAGAATATCATTTTTCCTTACTGCTGAGTAGTATTCCATTGTGTAGATGTACCACAGTTTGTTAATCCATTCTTCAGTTGAGGGACATCTAGGTTGTTTCTAAAATTTTTTTGAACATATATCTGAACAAATTATTCACAAATAAGTTAGATACAGTCATCAAACAATTAATTAATAGAAAGAATTTGTCAACTCTTACATATGGCTTATGAAATAAAATCATAAATAAATGTCCAAAATCAGGAAGGGAACTGGTTAGCAATTTTATTAATCATTTTCAGGTATTCTACATGAATTTCCTTTGATCTTTTATTTATAACAGTAGTATTTTTTATTTTATATGTGTTATTTATTTAAACTTTATGTGAAATTAAATCATTGGTTTTCTTATATAGAAAGGGCAAGAGAAAAATTTCACTGTGCAAATACTATTTAGTCTCTGTGCCTATTAATGTTCTTAGAAATAGAGCTGAGAAGACTGTTTCATAGGTAAATTGCTGTTCATTTTAACAGCATGAGGAGCTGAGATGTACTACTCAAACTTTTGTAAGAAAATAAATAAGGTGTGGTACATTCCTGTCATCTCAATGATGGCGAGTCAGAGGTGGACCCTTGGTATTCTTCTGCCACTCAGCCTAGTTTAAGCTGTGAGATCCAGACCAAGAGTGATTGTTTCTGTAAATGTAGGTAAAGGCTGGAGGATGACTCATGGTTAGTGTTTTACAAGTATGAGAATCAGAATTTGGATCACAAGCATCCACAACCTTTAATACCGGGTCTTCGGAGGTAGAGTGAGGAGAGCCCAGGGACAAGGAGATTTTGTAGAAGAGCCAAATCAGTGACTTCTAGGTCCAAATGAGAGTCCCTGCCTCAATATAAAAGCAGAGTATAATTGAGGAGCATACCTAATATAAACCACTGGCTTCCAAATTCACATACACACATTACACTCACACTAATGTATCCTCCCTATGCAAACATATACACTACACACACACACACAAACACACACACACACACACACACACACACAAAGGGGGGAGGAAGGCACTGATAGGTACATGCATGCAATAGCAACAACTAAATGATTGAACATGCCAGATGGTGCCTGAGAAGCAACATCTGAGGTTAATTACTGACCTCCATACATGCATGCACACATGTATGTACGAACTGCTACTCCACACACATGCACTCATATACAGAGTCTTACTATTCTGCAAACCAAACTAGCTTAAGGAACAATTTTAAGACCAGTAAGAGACCATATCTTAAAAAAAAAATCCAAGCAAGTTGAAAGGAATGTCTCCACATGTGAACTTGCACACATACTCATGCATAAGCACATACATACACACAGGAAAAAAAGAATCATTATGTTTAGCGATTTCTGTTTCCAATAAAAAAAGAATGAAGACCTGATATGGAAATGCTTTTCTGTATGCTATGAAATAAAGGGACTGTTTGGCTTATGGCGGGCACCATAGGTAGGCAGGGAAATGAGAGCATAGGTAGGAAAAGGAGGGTGGAGTCAGACGGATCCAGTTGCCCAAGAATCAAAATGTAATGAAATAAAATGTAAGCCATGGCCCACATGGCAGTGCAGATTAATGAAGATGGGTTGAATTACGATGAAAAAGGTAGCTAGCAATGTGCCAGAGACATAAGCCAAACAGCATGAAATTAATATATGTGTCTGAGTAATTTTGGGACCTAAACAGCTGCAGGTGGCTAGGTGCCTGGGATTACAGGTCTGTGGGTCCTCTTCTCTGACAGGGCCAGAAATTTCATGTTACAAAGACAGTAGAAATTAACCTGGCTAAGGAGAGAACCAGCAGAGCATCTACTCTGGTTATCAGTTGGTCCACTGTTATTTTTTACCTTACTGTTGCAAAAGGCATCATTTCAATGTAGTGACACCAGATCTTCTGAGATTTGAAATATCAAAATATATTTGGTTGTTTTCACAATACCTTTTTCTCATTAGTCATTGTTTTCAATAAGATTTTAAAGCAAAAAAATATGTTTTCATTGTTATCTTTTTTTTAATTTTAGAGAAAGTAAGTTCATACCTCATAAAAATTCATTATATTTATAAAAATGGTCACATTTTTTGTAAAATATTTTGTATAGATTGCTTTTATCATCACTTCAAAAATGGAACACCATTGAAGAATCTCAAAGTATTCCAATATAAGATATGCCTCTGCCATATAGATTATCATAATATAAAAGCCACCCAAAACCAGAAGATACTGCCTAAAATTAAGGTATAAATTTATTCTCACCATTTATAAAGAAACTCCTATTTATAAGTGAATGATTTTTTTGTAAACATCTCCATGCCAGGAATAATAATTCATAGAAACAATACTTACTTTGTGGACAATTCAGCATGTATTTCCCTCCTGAGACCCTGTTGCTTTTGTCCTTTTCTCCAACAAAAGCCTCAAACCTCCTAAAATGATAACTGCAATTAAATCCTTATGACCATCTCTAAACCTGACCTTTTGGGAATTTCTCTCTCTCTCTTTCTCACACACACTCATATACACACATACAATTAAAATTGCCTTTGATTGTTTGTTTGCCTTTTAAAATTTTAATTGATGAACCTTATTCATATATTCAAGACTAGTAGGAAAATATGTGTGAAAGAATGTGCCTGTGTGTACTAAACCTGGGGAGACCAGATGATGATGACAGGTTTGTTGCTTTATCCCTCCCCACCTTATTCAGTTGAGTTAGGAATTCGTATGTACCCCAAACTTATGATGGAGGTTGGGAAGCCCCAGTGATCTTTCTGTCTCCACTCAGTATTGTGCTTATAGGCAAATAAACATAGTTATATTTTTCTGTGAGTGCTGAGGAACTACACTTCTATACCCATTAAAACATTCTTATTCACCAAGCCATTTTCCTAGACCAGTCTATTTTTAACCCATTCTAGACAAGGTAGAAGCAGAATAAACTTTCTCTCTGTTTAATTCTTCACCAAATTTCTAAGAACTCAGTTCTCAGAGATGACAAGAAATTATTGAGGACTTAATATGTCAAATACTCTTAGTGTCAATGCCATTGATGTTGGTAATCTATTCTTCAGCTGAAGATTCATGCTGCTTTTGAAAGCCATGTGGATGTCCATGATGTGGCATGATACCTGTCAGTGATCCTGTGCTTTTGCCTGTTCCTGATGTATGCCGCCTCCAGATACCACATTGATGTCCATAATCCATACTGGCTGTGATTGGCAGGGAGGCATCTTTTATAGTGGTATTTATGACTGTACACCCATAACTAAGAATGAGAGACACTGAAGGCTGCTGTGTCAATGCTGTGATCATGAGGCTAAAGAGTAGCTCTTCACATTGGATGACTTCTGGTGGGGGATGCAATGTAATGTAAAGCAAGTGCTATTGGGATGCATATATGAAATTCCCAAATCAATAATAGAAATTGTTATGTTGTAAGGAAAAATCAGTGTATTAATCCCCATACCCAGTGCCTCTCACTGAGGTCTTAAGGGTCTTAAAATTTTCATATTTTCTTACACACATCATACAGATTTGTAGATATACATTGTATGCATGAAAAGTACTACTTGCAGACTAACTACACCTTGGAGACAGACATGCAGCCTCTTTTATCTGTACACACTGTTAGAGGAGGAATTGGTTGGCTCATGTTGAATGATATCTAAGTCTGGTCCTATAGAACACCAAAGAGGATAAAAGAGCTCTCCCTTACCCAACCCTCTTTTCTATTCTACGGGACAACATATTATGAAAGCCACCTTTACCCCTGCCTTTATCAAACTACTTAGACAAATTTTATGGTTAAACTCTTGTATACCAAAGTATACATGGCCAGAAATCCTCAAATCTTCATTTACTGGTTTATAAATGATTAGTTGAACTGTCTTGTGCTATTAAAGTTTTTTTTTTCAGAAATGTAAAATTCTGTAAGGATTACTTATCTCAATGTTGTACTGTCAAAGTAAGCTTGGGGACCTTCATTACAATGACCTCTGGAAGTATAAGAGAAATATTTAGGTCAACTTTGGAGATATCATGGGCAAGTAAAAACAGGGTATACAAAGTGGAAGACTGATTGATACACAGGAGGTAATTTATGTATGGTACTAGAAACCTAGTTCAAAAACTACTTATAGGTAATAAGGTATAGTCCCTAAAGGGAACCCATTGTTGAAATTTTGCTAAATGGCCATGCTGTTATATAGTCTTTTGAATATTTAAGGCTGGACCAATGGACTTGTGTGGATATATTATTATAAACTTAATGAAAACCTGGATATTAGGGGAGAAAGCATACAGTCAAATCCTAAGCATACAGCTCAGGAAATCCTTGATTCTTGAATGCAAGGATAAACAGCTGAGAGTCAAGCTAACACACCTTTGATCCTGGCACAGAGAAAGCCTGAAGTAGTGATCAACACCCTTTATCCCATAACTCCAGAGACAGAACTTCTCCTGTTTTTGTGGGTTCAAGGCTACCCACATTTAATCCTAACTTGGATGGGATAGGATATATAAGGGATCATAGAAACTAAGCAGAAACAGAAGTGACTGGCAAAAGTCACCAGCAGAAGTGACCAAGAGTGAGGCTGAGGACATTGCAAGACAGCTGGCTGAGAATTGACTTGTGCTTTCTCTCTCTGGTATTTCAACCTTCCCCCAATATTTGGCTCTGAGTCTTTTCTTACAACCCAAATTCATGCTAGTACAGACTTGTGGTACTTCCAACATATGACCCTAAAGCTTACTTATCACAGTGGATAGCAGTGAATTCAGATATTTAATACTTTTAAATGTGCTGAGAATAAATAACTATGACTGTTCTGTCATAGATACCTATATTCCCTGTCTCCATCTAAAGCTTTTGAGGAATATCAGTGAGGGAAGAGAAGAAAAATGTTTAGGTGGAAAATAGGAAGTGCTCAGATTACAGGCACATGACCACATCTGATTATTTTCACCCAAGCACTAGGGACTTTAACTTAGATTCTTTTTTTTTTTTTTTTTTAAACTTTATTTATTTATTTGCCTTGGTGTTTGCCTGGAACTGGAACTACAGACAGTTGTTAGCTGCCATGTGGGTGCTGGGAATCGAACCCGGGTCCTCTGGAAGAGCAGACGGTGCTCTTAAACGCTGAGCCATCTCTCCAGCCCCCTAACTTAGATTCTTATGCTTGAATGGCAAGTGTTCTTAAACAGTAAGTCACTTAACTAACCCAGGACAACTATTTTCAACCCACCAGCCCCCTAACTTAGATTCTTATGCTTGAATGGCAAGTGTTCTTAAACAGTAAGTCACTTAACTAACCCAGGACAACTATTTTCAACCCACCAGACACAGAAGTTGCATATGTGAGTTCTTTGCATCTGTAGCTATGTTGTAGAAGGTTTTTTTTTTGGGGGGGGGCCACTTGGGCCAAGAGGTTTAGACTTGATCTACAACATAACAAATTTGACCTTAAGTTTATATCTATAAATCAAAATCTATTTATCTTTTTTAATTATTTTATATCATATCCTCCTTCCCCCCTTTTTTTTTAAAGATTGACTATGACCATTAACTATTTATAATGAAAACAAACATTGATAAGTAATATTTTGGAAAATTGGACGTAGTTTTTTTTTTAATTATTTTTTGTTGTTAAAGAACGATGATGATTTTATGAGGTTTTAAAGCTGGATTATTTTAACTGGCCATCTTGGAAGCTTATCTTTTCATCAGAGAATTTTAGGTGGTCTTGGCAAATGGAATCACATTTGCCTAGAACCAATTTATAGGTTTTGATCTTTTGTGGAGACAAAAGCAGAAACCCTTTTTTTAAGTAATATATTTTTATAAACAGATTTTAAAGTCAAGATATCTTTAAAGTATATGTATTTGTTTAACTTAGCAGTCTTAGCAATCAATTGTCTTTCTGTAATTAGCTTATTAAAAGTTAAAAATTTAAAGAAAACGTAATAATTATAATCTAGACTCTCTGTTTATTTGTCATTTTTGGGTTTTTTTATCTTTATTTTTTATTTTTTTATGGGCTTTCTTTACCCTTTATTGTTTTCTCTCTCTCTCTCTAAAGCCTATGCATATTTTATATACATTGTACCCCGTTTAGAGGTTTTGTGAGTCTAAATTTGTTTTATTGAGAATCTTTAATCATTTTTTAATCTAAAGAGCTTTTAAAATGTTGGTATCACTTTAATTGCCGACTCCGCCCTTTTGGCAGCGTTTTAATATGGCTGAGGAACCTGTGCATCTCTGCTGTTGCCGGCAACCAGAGCAGACTCAGGAAATGCTGTTACCAGAAAAAACATTTTTAACTTTGTCTCTTTTCTGTTTAATATAAGCCGAAACTTTAAATCAATAATACTTATGTCAAGCCTTTTGTGAAATGTATGAGTTTAAACTATGTGCCGGGAACGAGCCATTTTTAAATTTTAGCCTGAACACCGCACCATCTCTGTACCATAAATCAAATTAAATATGCAATTTAAAAAACTACTTTTGGCTCTGTTTTAGTTATCTAGAACTCATTTTAAGCTTTTTAAATTTTCTCAAGCTTTATGTGGGTGTTCGCCCCATGTTGGGCACCATCTGTTGTAGAATTTTTTTTGGGGGGGCTGTTTGGGCCTGGAGGTTTAGACTTGATCTGTGGAGGCTTTTGTCTTTTAAAGAAATAAATCAGACATTTATATACTTTGTATTGTTTGGCCCATATCTTAAGCCCATTATTAGCTAGCTCTTTTATCTTAATTTAACTCATTTTTATTAATCTGTCTGCCACATAGCCAACGCCCCGTGGCTCATCTGTAGCTCTTACATAGCTGCCTGAACAAGATTAAGCCAGTCAACATTCACACCTGAGGGGGCAATTCAGGAGACTCACCCATGACTTGGAGCTAATGTTAATAGTGGATTGCAAGAGGAAAATCACTTTTTTCCAGTGTGGGTCTCCTAGCAGATTTTCCAGTGCATAATGAAATTTAACGAGTAATAAATAAAAATCAAACAAAGAAAAACTATAGAATATGGTGTTTGGAGAAAGTTGTGTTTACATCTGGGCAGATAGAGTGGGTGGAAAATATGGGGCCACATATGATCTTTTACACTGTACACATACATGAAATTTTAAGTGTTAACCAAGTATTAATAAATAAATTGTGGATATTGCATTCATTAGGCAACATGTGTATTTGTCTTTATCCTGTCTTCCCACATGAAGTAGCTCACATAGAAAGTTCAGTTTTATTCAACCTGGGCCTTACTCAGACAAGGTCTTGTACTAAGTATTCAAGGAAATTAAATAATGAAATAAAACTATAATTCCCTAGCAATGTAGAAGAAAAAAATGTTATGGAATCAATAGGTAGAAATTTACTGAGAGAAACCTTGAGAAGGAAGAAGAGATTGAGTGAAAATATCCAACCAGGCCAGGTAATCAGACATGCATTGACATGCTTTGGGGGAGACAGGATGACAAGCTAAGGTCAGATCATCTTGATCATCTTGAAAAGTTCTGCTTAACTGAGATGAATTAGCACCAGTCCTCTGAATACTTTACAACATAGAAATTTCCTCTGAACTCCAAAAGGTGAGACCTAGTTGATTAGTGTCTGGTGACTGAGAACGTCTTTATGATTTCACAGATCCATGAAAGTTCAACACTTACTAAAAAAACCAAAAAAACTTTTCTGCTTTCTTCAGGCACCCAACTTTGGGTCAAGTCAGTAGAAGGTCACAGATAGCCCACTCTCAGGCTCCCTCCAGTCCTCTGTCAGAGAGTTGTCAATATCTCAAAAGAAAATATAGCTGGTCATGCTGTCTTACCTACATACTTTCCTTTTTACCAGTTTATTATTGTGTGTAAAATAGTTGTAAGTCACTATTAACAGCTACAGGTCTTATTTCACAACATTTGTAATGCAATAGTCACCTTCTCTGTTGCAATAGAACCTTGTGGCCCTCCCAAGTCTTTCCAAAAAATTCTCTCCTTAGGACACCTAAACTTTTATTTTGCACCTGAAGTATGAGACTGGTATGGGATTGAAAAGCTGATTTTCAAATTAATTTTTAGTTTGACTTTCTTAAAGGTATGTCCAATTTTCATAGGCTCCCAAGGATATCATAAATAGTCCAAGGAGTAATGCATTCTGTTCTTTAATGCCCAAGTAATACTCCAGTATTTTTGGTATGAACAACCAAGGCATTATCTTTGCTTTTTTTATTACTTGAACTACAGGGATAAATGCCTTGCTTCTCTCTTTAGCACCACCAGAATTCCCTGGGGGACTTATGATCACTGTTTCCCAGTGACTATGTGATGTAATACTGAGCTTCCTGCCATTGAGTCACCTCGTTTTTCCCTTTGTGAGAATTAAATCAAGAAACAAAAATTCAATTATTTTATTATTCAAAACAATTCCTCACAAACTGCCCTGCAGACATTTCTTAAACATGCAGGTAGTATTGGAAATGATAGCAGCCCAAAGCAGGACACAATAATAATGACCAATATCATTTTTCAGGGATTCATGCTCCTGTCTCAAGACTCCTGTACATCCCTCCCTGTCTCTTTTCAGGGGGTTCATTTCTTATAGTGATTTGTTATCTTGAACAGTTCAAGGGTTTCTTATCCCTTTTACAGATTCAGCTCAGGGGGCACTGGTAATGAATGCAATAATCCATTAGTGGTTTTTCCGAGGATATTCATTTCCAGTAGGACACTTTTAGTAGCACAATACAAGCTAATCGTTTTGAAAGTAAAATCACTCTTGATTATTACTCAGCAAAGAAACAAGTATTGCAAATAAGCTTCTAGCCTGTGTCAAGAGCAAGCATTGAACTTAAGCTTTGACAAAAAGATTGCAACCTGGCCTCCTTATTATATAGACAAGATGGAAGCAAACTCAAAATGTTGTTCTATGCAGAGCAGTCACAGGGAGCCTGACTATCTTCCCAATTCTGACTCAGTCAAATGCTGGCTCACACCAGATAGGCTATTTCTACAAATTCTGTATTGCTCATCCTACTTGCCCAGCTGAGCTCTGAAACTCTTGTGGTTTTAGGTGCTGCCCAAATAACAAATCCTTAAATGCTGGATTGATTTTTCTCCAACACATAATTTTACTACTTCCTTCCTTTTGCCACAGATGAATGTGGGCACTGGTGCAATATGGACTGTTCTTTTATTTATAGTTCTTGTCTATCATTTTAAAATTACTCTAATGCTTTGGTAATATGTTTCAGTAATTTAAATAAATTATTCAAATTTAGGAACCAAAATATTTACACTTTTTTTCTTGTTTAGTTTAAATGTTGATTTTCTGTCTGTTAATTGAATAGAAGCTCTTTTCACTGTCTCATGGTTGTTACAGGAGTCTGGAGGATGGTAAATTCTGTTCCTCATATTAAACAGTTCATAGAATCTCTAATGGTTTATTGTTCACTGACATGAACTTTGGATCCCTACTCCATTCCCGAAGTCATTGTAGTCTGCCCAGAGGTGCTTAGTGTTGAGTTGCACACGCTGGACAAGAATACTCCTTTCTTTCTCCAATTCAGTCTTTCTCACCAGAAATATTCATGATGTAAAACATTCACTGGTTCTTAAAATTTCAAAGAGCCAAGCCAAAAATCCTCAGGGTTTTTTTCTTACATTTCTCGGCAGCACTTAAATGGTTGTCTAGCTCGGCCTCTTGCTTGTAATTATAAAGAACTCGTGTTACATATGTATTGTATCTTCCCTATCAATTGAACTGCTTTGTCTTATAGCTTCTCTTTATACAAGGAGCACAGAGGAAAATAAAATCTAAATTTGTAAAGTGGTTCTTCTTGATGCTGGATATATAATTCATTATGTATTTATATGTAAATAATTATATATTTGAACATATATATGTTTGTGGGGTGTGTGTGTGTGTTTGTAACTGTCTAATTGAAGTGCTTATATACTGTCTTAGTTAGGGGTTAAGGTTACTATTGTTTTTATAAAACACCATGACCAAAACAGCTTGGGGAGGAAAGGGTTCATTTAACTTTCACTTCCACATACTCTCCATCATCAAAGAAGTCAGGACAGGAAGTAAAACAGGACAGAAACCTGTAGGCAGGAGCTGATACAGAGGCTATGGTAGGGAGCTGTTTACTGGCTTGTTCCACAGCACTTGCTCAGTATGTTTTCTTAAAGAACCTAGGATGCCCAGCCCAGAGATGACCACACTCAAAATGGGCTGAGCCTTTGGACATTAATCATTGATTAAGAAAATGCCTTCCAAGTTTATCTGCAGTTCAGTTTCCTGAAAACATTCAGTTGAGGCAGTCCTTCAGTGATTTCAGCTTATGTCACGTTACAAAACTAGACAGAGCATTCCCATAACAGGTGTTTAACAAGACAAGCAGAAGTTCCAAAATTTACAACTCTCTATGACAATTTATTTCCTTTTATTTAAGAAAGGCAATCTTTCCTCTCCACTCAAATACAGTTAGTCTCATTTTGACATTAATCTACTCAATTTTATTAAGAAACTTGGCTCTCCATTTTTCTTCATTCTATAGAAAAATATTAATGCTCTATTTTTTCAAAGCAACTAAAAGTATGAATTTCTGTTACAATGTCTACTTTCTCAGATGGCACATTTGCTAACGTTATTACATTATTTTAGAAAACAAGGTGCAAAATAAATGAATATGACACTATAATAAAATTTTATTTGTGTTGTTATTTTGTTTCATAATTTTTATTCACTCTTTGTTTTGCTGTGAAAACATCACTCTTCAGAGGAAAAAAAAACAAAAGAAACACTAGTTGCTATCAAAAAGATAAATCTTTTACATAGTCAAGCTTTTGTACGTGTCATGTATCTGTCTTTGAACTAATCACTTCATAACTCATCTGTGAGAGGCATCGTAATAAACTTAGCTGCTCAAAATGTGGGTGATACTAATAGACAGGAGAAACAGAGAGGCCTTGAAAAACCATTATATTCTCTAAAGTATTCATTTCTGTCAGGAAAAAAAATCATCTAGAGACACATCTTACAATAATGCTTAGTTCATTATGGGCTTCTTCTAAATCAATTTTGCAATGTCTTTCTGTATGGTGTACAGAGATTACATATTAACAAGTCAGGATGACACTCAGCTGCATGGTGACAATGGCATCCACAGTGAAAATAATATTCTAGCTTTGCAATCATAATTTGTCGATGCAAACAGAGCTGCTTCCTCTATTAGATGTCAGAGCAGACAAGCAAAATACTGTAAATAGCTGTGAGAATCAGTACCCTCCCTGTATGTTTGACACCTTGCAGCTCTTCTGGTCTTATACTTTCCACCTACAATGAGGAGTCACACAAAATCATGTAAAATAAATATGTGAAACAATCTGTGGGGGACTCCATGTCTAGACTAAAAGCAGAAGCTGTTGGCGGAAATGAGGGGAGGAAGTGATGTAAATTCAACACTCATGCATGGAACACCAAAATAAATAAATAACTTAAAAGATACACAAGTCGGAAAGGAAAAAAATCAAAGTGGCTTAATTTCCAGATGATGTACATCGGTGTAGAAATAGATATGTGTAGAAATAGATGAATAATATTATAAATTTAAATGATTCTAAAAATTTCACTGGAGAACTTTTATACCTGATAAAAATTTTAGCAAAGTATCTAGATACAAATTAATTTACAAAAATCAGTAGCTTTTCTATATATATAGATGTACTGAGAAAGAAATTAGCAAACAACATCTTACAAAATACCCTCAAATAATATAAAGGAACTATGTCCAAGAAAGTGAAAGACTTGCATGATAAAAAACCTCAAGAGACTTAAGAATTGGAAGAAAATATTAGAAGATGAAAAAATATTCTATGCTAATGGATCAGTAGGCTTAGTATAATAAAAAAGGACACATACCAAAAATCAATATGCAAGCTCAATGAAATACATGTCAAGATGATAAGACAATTTTTCACAGATCTTGAAAGAATTAATTTAAGTTTCATATGTAAATTGAAAAATTCCAGAGAATAATGAGAAGAATCCAGAATAAAAGTAAAAAAATAGCTGTGAAAGATGTTACTTCGCCATCATTTGGACAAAGTTGTCCTGCTTATTTACAAATAAAAGAACCATATTGTGAAAAAAACAAGTGATCATTGGGACAGAATTGAAGTCCAGATATACAATCATATACCTATGAAGAGCTGATTTTTGTTTTAGAAAAAAGTCAGAAATACATACTGGTGAACAGACAGCATATTCAACAAATGGTCCTGGTCTAACTGGATGGCTGAATGCAGAAGACTCCAAATAGATTCATACCTATTATTCTGCACAAAACTCAGGTCTCAGTAGATCAAAGACCTAAACATAACTCTTTTTTTTTTCTTTCAGCAGTTTTATTGAGGAACCTTGAATTCTGCCTTCTGACTTACTTAGTTAGGACGGGGACTGACTGACTTGCTACATGTTCTCTCTCATTCTGCTTCCAGGGAAAACCCACGGGCAGCCTAAATAGCCTCTGGGCAGCCAACCCCAGTATGCCACATGGACATTACCTATAGGTTCAGGTACGTGGAAGCAAGCCAGATCCTCAGCCTAGCCATATAAGGTATTGTTTGTCACTGAGAGCACTCACCATGTGGAAGGTGGAGGGCAGAAGCCAGCGCCATCTTTAGGGTGTGGCTACACACAGCTCCCCACAATTCTCCCTTATTTACATTATAGTAACAGGCAAGAGTAGAGGCCTGATCTCTGTAGAGTGGACCAGGGACATTGCACTGATCCTCACTCAGGTGTCATCCACCCGATGAGTACCAGATCCATCCAATACCCTTTTTCACAGAAGTGGGATGCAAGGTATCAACCCACATGCAATTAGGCGTGCTCTTCTTGGGGCCCAAGTCTCCGAGGGTCCCAAGTGCAATGCTCAAGCCTCGCATCCTGTGCCTAGGAAAATTAATCCTTTAAGGTAGCCAGTGAAGCATAAGGGGACTGTCCTGCTTTAACGGCTGTAAAGGCTTGAATAATCATGGCTGCATTGCAAGACTGAGAAAACCTAATAAGGCAGATGCACCACAGACAAACCAAGGAGGCCAGCACCAGCAGGTCCACCAGAGCTCCCATTCCTGCCCACTCTTTAAAGTGGTTCATGGCATCAGATTGGTCTCGGGAACACGGACAGGAGTCCAGCATCCACCCGGGTCGAGTTAACCGTGATGATAGCCACCCTCAACTGCTCTATCAGGTTGTCAAATTCTCCCATCCAATTACCTAAAAGATAACTAGACAATTGCTTAGACAAGTTTGCAGCATGGGTAAAATTGCCATATTGTATACTAGTCACACAAAGCCCAGCATATTTCCAGGGCTTGTGCTACATTGGCAGAAAGATTATTTAAAGCACACTGGCCTCCCAGGCCTGGAGATTTAAAGACACACTGACTAGACCTACAAGACTGCAGGGTCATTTGTGCAGGGAGAATGCTGAATGCTGCTTACTGAGCGCCTCAGGCTCAAACATATACCCAAGGCAGAGTACACAGGTGGAAATTCCTCAGGTGGCTGGAATATAAACAACTTAGGCTCACCTGCTCTCACTTAGGATGGCTGTGAGCCACCATGTGGTTGCTGGGAATTGATCTCAAGACCTCTGGAAGAGCAGACAGTGCTCTTAACCTCTGAGCCATCTCTTCAGCCCTCTTGGTACACTGCTCATAAACAAGCTGCTTAATCAGAGGCATTGCTGCTTCTGGGTCCCCAAAAATTCCGCTTGTGGCCTCAATCATGTGAGCAACAAAGTCTGAGAACAGCTCCGTGGGACCCTGCAAAATCTTAGTGAGGTTAATACTCACCTTGCCCTTGTTTGGTAAGGCCTTCTATGCCTTAATACCAATCTTATTAATCTATTCATAAACTTGAACTGGGTAGCCTATTTGTTGATTAGCAAATTGACCCTGGCTGAGCAGCATGTTCGTGCAAGCCCACTCCAATCACTGGGTGTCATGCAGTGCCTGTTCAAAGCCTCCACCTGGGCTATAGTGAATGAGGCCGTGATCCCATAAGTCTGTAGTCACTCAGCCAGAGTTTTTATCACTTTGAAATCTAAGGGCTTTTTGTATCAATTTCTTTGTTGATCTTGAAACACTGGGTAAGCTAAGCATAACTCTGTTCTGACTGCCTTCCATACCTCTGGGCTGAAAGCACGCCCTAAACTTCCATTCCTACCTTCTGCATAGGGAGGGGACCAGAAGGTGCGGTTTGACATGCTGGGAATCTGCATCATTCTTCTCTATCTGGATCTCCCTTTTCCTTCCTTTTTTCCCTTTTTTATGGCGGGGGAGTCCGCGAATTTCTCCCGCTGCTAGCAAGTGGACCGGTCTTAGAAAAACCTTAAGGTGGCCTGGCCCCCCTCCACTGCCTCACTGCAGTGCTAATCTCCAAGAAAGCTTCTTATCAGCTTCAGGAGGCCTTGGCAAATGGAACCACACCTGCCTAGAACTAATCCACAGGTATTGATTTTCTGTGGAGACAAAAGCAGAAACTCTTTTCCCAAGTAACATATTCTTATAAACTGATTTCAGACTCAAGACATCTTCAAAGTACTTGCATTTGTTTAACTTAGCAGCCCCAGCAATCAATTGTCTCTCTGCAATTAGCTCACCAAAAGTCAGAAAATTAAAAGTAAATGCAATAACCCTTATACAGACTTTCTGTTTATCTGCCATCTTTACATGACTTTTATCCTTTATTTCCTTCTCCGTTTAGGGGTTTTGAGAGTCTAAATCTGTTTTACTGAGAATTCTTAATCATTTTTCTAACACAAAGAGCTTTTACAAGGTTGTACCACTTTAATTGCTGACTCCGCCCCTCTTGGCTGCTTTTCAGTATGGCAGAGGAATCCACAAATCTCTCCCACTGCTAGCAAATGGAGCAGACTCAGAAAAACCTTAATGAAGCAGCTACTTAAGAGCCAAAAAAATTGGTTAAAATTGGTTAAAATTATGCCTTTTGCAATAAATCTGTTTTTACTTTTACTTTGAATTCGCTCGTCAGCGAATCTTATCCTGCTCTCTCTTTATTTAACTAGTAGAGCAAATTATTCCCCTGCTCTTGTCACGGTTCCTCAATTTACCTGAGGACTTACTACCCGCTCTTGTCACAGATCCCCAATTTACCTGAGGACTTACCGGTGTACCCCATGACTGGCGAAAGTTCTGAGACTTTGTTGAGAGTAGAAATCTCCGTATGCGGCCACCATTTGTCATGTGCAACCTCATCCTGCAAGGAAGAGGCAACACCCAGGCTCTTCTTTCAGCAGTTTTATTCAGGAACCTTGAATTCTGACTTCTGACTTACTTACTTATGATGGGGACTGACTGACTTGCTTCATGTTCTCTGTCATTCTCCTAAACATAAATCTAAATACATTGGACCTGACAGAAGAGATGATGGGAAATAACACTGAAGTATGAATTGAGAGGACAAGTTCCTGAACAGAAAACCAATAACACAGGCACCAAGACTGGGAAATAATAAATGGGACGTCATGAAACTGGAAAGCAAACTTCATCATCATTAGGACAAAGCAGCAACATACAGTATGGAAAAATATTTTATACTTATACCTCCAATAAAGAGCTAATATCCAAAATATGTAGTGGACTTAAAGACAAAACAAACAAAAAAATCAAATATCAAGAAAACAAATTATCAACCAGGAGTGGAGGCTGAACTGAGCAATATTGGGATCTTGGGACCTCCTGCCCATGCTGGGGAGGAGATGGAAAGATGTGGAGAAGAGAGAGTGACCTGAGGGAGTGGGAGGGGAATGGGACCTTGAATAAGGATATACATGGAGAGAAAAATGTGACTTTATTCATAATAAAAAAATTAAAAAACAAATTAAAAAAGTGGAAGATATTGATCTACATGAAGAATTTTTAGAAGAAACTCAGATGGCCAAGGAACACTTATGTTTAACATTCTTAGTCATCAGGGAAATATAAATCACAACAACTTGGAGATTTCATTGTAAATCACAAGAATGGTCAAGATCAATAAAACAAGTGACAGCTCATGCTGGTGAGGATATGGAGCAAGGGAAACACTAATTTATTGCTGGTGGGAGTGCAAACTAGAACAACTATAACAGAAATCAGTTTACCTCAATCTCTAGCTGTCTCACTATTGGACTTGTTCTCAAAAGCTTGAACCTACCACCAAGACACTTGCTCAACCATGCTCATTGCAGTTCTACTCATAATAACCAGAATCTGGTAACAAGATATAGTAATAAAATAACTTCTCATGACAAACAAAAGCTGTGTAAGTTGGAACTTTTAAACATTATGAAAATTAATAAACAAGACAGGAAAAAGATGTGAAATAAATGAGCAAATGCTGACAGGCTCACAGTCAACAGGAAAAAGGTTACAGTGACAGGATTTCTGACAAGATACCCAAAAGCAAGGTGTGATAGGACTTGGGACAACAGAAGAAGCAATAACTTCTGTCTGATATACTCATGTCATCACCTGTGAAAGTCACTTAATACTTTCTAGGAAAGGAGATGCCACCAGCATTGTGAACTAACAGGCCTTGCTCACTTACTGGCTCTGGAGTTATTGATGATCAGTAGATCAGACTCCTTCATTGTATTCCTATGATTGCTAACAACTGTTTGTCACAATGCCCAGATTCCTTCAATCTTCTGTTCTAAAGTCTCCATGTCATCTAAATCTTGCATTTGACATGTATGCAATATTATTTTCTTACTAATCTCTCCTTTGGTTATACGATTCTGAATCTTAAGATTGAATCCCAAACATGTATATTTTCCACATGATAGGAACTTAGCTTTTGAGTACCAGCTCTGATAGCTCTGAATTACTGAAGGGTTTGTAGACACTGTTGCCCATGGTTTATTCATAGCTGCATTGACCGAATGATCTCTACGATAGCAAAGACTTTGTAACTATTTTTCAAAAATACATATTGTAGTCCAATGTTAAGTATTATATTACATGCTGGAAACTTTGCAAACATTTAGTTTATTATTTAGTGCAATCTCAGTCTCTGTCTGTGTGCGTGTATGTGTTTGATGTGTTCACCAGCACTGCATTGTGTGTTTGTAGGCCAGAATGAAACTCATGTTCTCTCTACAACTCCTGCTACAGAACTTGAACCCAGGTCATCGAGCCTTCACCCACTGAATCAGGTCTCTGGCATCTGGGACTTTAAACTCAGCAAAATTACTAGTTTTTGTCTCTGTGATGCCTATTTTCTAACCTGGAACATAAAGAAGTAAATAAGATGATATAGACAGTAAAGTAAAGTTTTTGTGTGTGAATGTTCACATATGTGTACGGACATGAATAACAGAAGAAAGTATTATTGTAAAGAATATATTCTAAATATTATTAGGACCAAGTGGGTGAAAGAAAAATGAACTATTAAAAATATGTAGTCAATGATATAGTTAATAAATTAGCATTTTTCCTAGTCTTCAAGCATTTATTTATTTGAAAGATAGGAGATCACAGCATGCTATTGCCATTATTTCTCTATAAATAGGTTTCTTTTTCTTTTTTAAAGCAATGACATAGATTATATTATTGTAATGAGAAATGCTAAAATTGGTAGAAGCTAACCTGAGGATAGGAATATTCATATTTAAGCATCATCAATAAATCTAAAATAATATTCTTACCAGAGGAGATTTTAGGAAGCAAAATAAGCTGCAATATTGGGGGAGGGACCTCACCTATCCTCTCCATGCACTGTGCTATCTGTTGTGCTGCAGTGTTTAGACCAAGACTAACATTCCAATTAAAGTCATTTCTTATCTGTTGTTACTTTGACTGCTTGCAATTAGCGGTGCTCTTCCTTCAGTACACATGGCTGATAAGATAACCATTCAAACGTGCCTTTGCAAGCCATTCACAAATTCTTACCCATTATTGGAAAATTATTTTGTACCAAAAAGAAAGTATATAATACTTTAAAAAAAAACACTAATAAAAAATAAGAGGAGGAAGAGGGAGGTCACAGAAGATATGAAGTTGTGAGGGGTGTGTAGTGGGAGGTTTGTGAGAGGCTGGAAGTGAAGAGAGGGTACAGGATTATCTTAGTGCACTCTGTTCATGTGTGAAATGAAATAAATAAAATTTTAAAGGAACAATAGTTACATCTGAATATCAAAAATGATAAACACTCAAGTCTAGAACATTTTCCTGCACAGTTCATTTATATCTTTTGAGTTTCAAATTTTTCTGTCAATGGATAAGCCTGACCATATATTATAGTATTGAAAAGATGATATTGTACCTGAAAATAATTAAACTTATTATATAATGAAATTTAAAGTTTCGTAGGGACAAAAGATATATTTATTTGGAAACAGTATAATAGTTGCTACTTCCAAAAATTTTGAATTATTACTTCTTTCTCTTAATGCCTGTGAAATGTTTATGGGTATTGTTTTACAGATGACATTTGACAAGAGAAGTTTGATTATATTTATATCAGCAATTTCCACATCCACAGACTTTGCCCTAAGCTTAGCTCATTTTCTTTAGGAGTTACCAGTACTTCTCATGTGTTTTGTAAGCCAACCCCCTTTCTCTTCATGAAGGATGGCTTTTATTATTTTTATTTTGAGATATGTATGTCTGTATGAGTGGAGCTATCTGAGGAAGAAAAAATAGAATAATAGATGAAGCAGAGCTAGAATTACAGGCAATTTTGTGAGTAGTGTATTATGAATGCCGGGGACTGAAGACAGGTCACCTAGAAATGCAGCAAACTCTCAGGACTCGTGAGCCATCTCTTCATCCCAGTGACTCTTCTAATTCAGAAGAAGTAGTTGCCCAAAACAATTCATGAGTCAATTCAGTGGTATTTGAAGGGATTTTCTGACACAACTATAATGCTTCCTGATAGAGAGTTGACATATTGCCAAGAGTTCAAAGAACCAGAAAAAAATCAACATTGTCAGAATGATATTTTCCTTTAAAATTCTACTGCACTACTACTACTACTACTACTACTAATAATAATAATAATAATAATAAATACAAGTGAGACCCCTTGGGAAAAATGAGTGTGAATATACATATGAAGAGCAAAGTTACTGGAAAACATTTGAGCATCAATGATTAATCATATAAATTACAATGACTACTTAACAACCAAAAGAAATAAATGCTTATACATGGCAATTTTCATATAAACATTAAGCGTAGGGGTGACATGGAAAGGGGTGCTCTTTTTTCAAATTTCTCATTGTCACAGCTGATCTACGAATTACATAGACCCTTAAGAATGGGTTCATGTTGGCATAATTAAGCAATGTGATGCTGCTACCTATACTGAAAGACTTCTAGAAGAAAAATGACATTATTTTTCTAGCAGCAGATCATAATATTGTCTTCTGAAAATAGTCTGGTTTTAAGAGTGATTAAAATTTTTGCAGGCCCTACTAAACATATTTGAAAAACTTAACTAGTTATGAATCAAATCCAATAATTTAAATTCCCACTTTTGTCATTATAAATCCTCAGAAATCCTTTCTAGATCATGGAAATATTAAAATTAATTTCACATATCCATTTTTTCCTGTTAGGTTTCACTTAACTTCAACATCAGCAAACTCACTGTCAACTGCCCTTACTGCAGCCATCTCAAAACTGCAATCGTGGCAGATTTAGCTTGGTAAGCATGTCAGAAACAGGGATATAGCTTTGACAATTAAATCTGAAACCCCAGAACTCTGAAACATCCTTTGGCAAGGATAAAACTACAGAAAACATTTGAAAAAGTTTCAGAAAATACAGAATTTTGGCATTTAAAAATCTCTTTTTTGCTTTTTTACTCGTACACTATTTTAAATATATTTTTTATTCACTGGAACATTTACGGTGGCTTTAATCTATGTGTTTAATATTTAAATCACTTTAATATACTGAAAAATACATTAGAGATTTTTCTATAATATAAAAGCAATATGAAACTACAGCAAAACTAATACAGGCAGGTAAAAATTATCAAATGCTATACTTGATGTGTGCTAGGCACTAATGAAACAGAAACAAAAAAAAATCATATTGCCCTTTTGAGATGCAGGTCATATGTCAGTGCTATGTAGTAATATCTAGTGATTGTTAATTACACTGCTAAGTAGTAATATCCTAGTGATTGCTACCTCAAGATAGATAGACAAATTCTGCTTTATTTGATAACATCATTTTTTTCCTTCTTTATTTTGTATTTATCAAAAAAACAGTAAAAAGAATTTAAAAATGCTGAAGAGTTAACAATAACTATACAGAGGATAATAATCATAAGCATGGCTTATCAAGGGTGGAAATGCAAATAAGATTACTACACATATATTTTCTTTGTGTTCAACTTTCCCTCTGAATTTTTTTTTCCATTCCTGTATATCCTTATTGAAAGTCTCTTCCCCCTCCCACCACATCTGTTCATTTTTCTTCTCTGCAACTCCCCATCCCCTCCCTGGGCAGGGAGCAGACAGTCCTATGGTCACACTGGCCCATCATGTTTTAATATAATAGTTAAAATCTGTGGCAAAATAAGAATTTATCAATGTTACATCTTTTATTAGGTACTTAAAATAATTTACTCTGAACAGAAACCAAGAATAAAACATAGCCAAAGATATGGTCCAATGTGAGTGCTGTCAGGATTAGTCTAGGTAAAGTGAGTGCATTGTAGAATTGAAAGACTGGGAGCCTGGGGATGTGTGTGCCACCTGTCATTCCCTTTAATAGCTCTGAACTTGGTCAACTGCTTAGGATATTATTGAAGCATTTTTCAATCTCTGCCTGTGGCAGCTTCACATGGCCATGAACACTTTCTTCCATTCCTTTCTTACCCTCCTTTCTTTTCAATTTGAGTTAATATAGACCACCATTTTTGAAGGAGCCCTGAGGCCAAGGAGAATATTTATATCTGCTGCTACTCAGACAATAACGGAGCTAATAAAGAATGCCATAGATTTTGTTCTCTCTCCATTATGTTTCTCAGCTTCCTGTGGGCATTCTATGAAAGAGTGTGGGTATTCTTAATCAAGAAAACAACATATTTCTTTTATCATTCTGTCCTTGTTATGTTTTCATTTGAACAGATTTCTTGTCAAGTGATACTGAATTTTCAATAATATTTTCTTTATACTCTGATACATGTACAGTGGCTCTAATAATATATTATATTTATATTCAGTATTTAAAAAATTTTGATAGACTATAAAATGCATTTTGAGTTTTCTCTAATATAAAAGCATTAGGAAACTCTAGCAAGACCAATGAAGCTAAAGTGCAGGTCTCTTTCAAATCTCCAATGTGAGCAGAAGAAAAGCAACTTACTTCAAATTTCAGTGCCATGGTTAACTGGGTTTGTTATACCTCAGTATAGAGATATCTTTCTATCTAAGGGTCCTAGAATTTGTAGTTCTTGATGCTTCTAAGACTGATAAATAGTAGTCAACAGATAGACAGACAAAAAGGAAATGGAGTAAAGAGATATTACTCATTGAATAAATCTATATAAACACAAAGTAATAACTACTTACTAATATTTCCAAGAAATCATTTAAGAATTAAAAATAGGCGGGGAAGACAGATCATTCAGATCTAGATGTCAACTCCTCCCTGGGATGTGTAGGTTAGTCAGAGTTTTTGATTGCATCTCTTATCTGACTTACTCTTCAAGTACAAAGCTAATGGAGGACAAAGCTAAAAATGAACCTTGTTAATTTGATTAATAAAGTTGCAAAAGTCAAAATGGTGCATAGTAGCCCTTTCTAAAAATACTTGACTTCTTTTAAGTTATGATCAAACTTTTAAATTAAATTTTTTATAATGATGAATAACCTCTTTTTTTTTTTTTTTACTTTGGACCACTACAGCATATGACCTCACAGAATCACGCACCCTAAATAGGGGTGACCACAGCAGTGACAAGTCTTTTATTCTGGTAGTCTTTGATTGATGCTATTCAGTAGTTGATCAAAAGATATGTAGGGGATATTAACAGTATTAGTCATGTGTTTACTTTCTGGGATAGGCATTGAAACCAAATGGAATGCAGTTGGTTATGTCCATAAGATGACTAATCATGGTTGTCAACTTGGCACACAGGGGAAGAGAGAACGTCAATGGAGAAATTACCTTGGTCACATTTACCTATTCTTATGTCTGAGACGTGTTCTTTCTTTAAGAATTTTTATATAATAATTATAGTAGTTTTTCCTTTTTTTTCTCCATCCAGATCCTCTTATATAATCCTTCTTACTGTCTTTCAAATTAATTGCAGTTTATTTAATTAATTGTTATTGCATGCATGTATGGTCCTAAATATAACCAGCTCAATCTGTATAATGCTACTTGTATGTATGTATTCAGGGCAGACAGTTTGATATTGGATAACAAATTTGTATGCTCCTATGTTCTTCCCAAGAGAAGAATGTTTTAGCATCTCAGAGTTCTTTAGTTGCCTATAGCTTTTCAGGTGGGGTTGAGGCCATGTGTTTTCTGTTTTTAGTTTTTTTTTTTTTCCTATTCCTATCCACTTTAACATATGTTTCTGTTGTCCTTCTTCAGCTCATTGGGAAGTCACATTGTGTAATTTTATAGCATTATTAAGAGTCACAATCTCAGAACAAACTCACTAATCATCTTCTGTTTCTTACAACTTTTAATTTATGTAGGAAAGCCCAAGCTACTGTTAGTGATACCATTTGCAGACATATGGGTTTGAGTGGTAAGAAAGATAACTGCATAGAGATTTGGGAGCAAGCCAGTATTCAATGTTATTTTGTTGAATTTTGCTTGAAGATTCTCAACTTGGGTTTCTTTTTTGGCTTCCCTCAGTGACTGATGTAACATGAAAGTGAAGATAAACCTTTTATGCTCCAAATTGCTTTTAGTCATGGTGTTATCATAGCCACTGAAGGCAAACTGAGAGAAGATATCAAGGCCCTGTGTTGAGTTATTAACTCAGTATATCTGAGTATGATCCAAGAGCTTTACTTCTGGAATATTCCTGAATGATGACTGCATTCTCCAAAACTATTTTTCAAAAGTTAAGTTTTGGATACCACATTTCATATGGAGTTTCTTTAAACTTTGAATAAAAATAATCTGTGAGTTTTATTGCAGGAGGCTGTCATGGTTTTCATAATTGTTTTTATTTTAATTACAAAATTGGGAAAAGTTTCTAGACTGTTCCACCAATTTGTTCCACAAGATTGTAATGCACAGGGTTATAGACTCACAGGAGTCCAAATATTGATGTTGAGAAACCAAATGACTCTAATTTATTCCTAAATTACTTTTGTGAGTAAGAAAATTTTCAAACTTTACTTTTATAAAATGTAGGGCAATCTGATGAAAATTCATCTGGCCATATTTCTAGAATTAATTTTGTTGTATAGATTACTCTGTGGATTCAGACAGAAGGAGTTCAAACTCATTTAGTGACACTGACATAAGGAATTACCCTCCATTTCCATCCAGTCTTTTGTCATCAAAATGTGTCAGTCTTTATTGCATTGCACCAAGAATTGTAATAATATGGCAGGTACTGAACCCTGTGTCACTCCAACAAAAAATGGCCTCTATCAACAAATGAAACAATTTAAGAAGGGGAAAATCATTTCACAACTATTATTATTCAATGGACTTCAAATAGATCTGTATTTAGACTAATAATAAAAACATATTAAAATCCCTAGGGCATTTATGTTCTGAACAATGGCTACTGCACATTGTTTTCAGAAAAAAATGTTCTAAAGTAGAGGTTTTATTATTACTTAAATTTATTTAGTGACTTTTAAAAAATATACATATAAAATCATTTACATATTTAAACTATTTTAAAAATGATAACCAAGCATAATAAGACCTAACTAGGTTAGAAGACTATAAAGGAATGGCAGGTCTGCAATACAAAAATGATAACAGAGAAGGGAAGAAATATTTTAAATAATAAGTCTGTAAGTTATTATTTGGTACTAAACTACCAATCCTAGAAGCTCAAAAAGTACAAGATATTTGGGGCTGGAGAGATGACTCAATGTCTAAGAACACTTGTTTTTACAAAGGACCCAAGTTCAAATCTACTTACTCCTTTTCTAAATGTCCTGTTCTAAACTCAACAATACCAGGCACACATATAATGCATATAAATATACATGCAGGCAAACACCTACACTTACCAAAGAGATGAGGAGAAGAGAGAGTGACTGGGAGGGACTGGAGGGGGAAAGGAGTTTGAACAAGGAGATACATGGATAAAAATTTTGACTTTATTAAAAAATAAAAAATAAAAATAAATAAAAAATACTGAGTAGACCAAAATACTAATAAGCTAAGCATATTAAATTAAAGCGTGAGAATATCAGTAATAAAAATAAAAGGTAGAAAGAAGATAGTGGAAAATTAAGTTTTTATATGTAGGACGGAAGGTAATCATTACATTTTAGTTTTCCCTAGAAACCATACAAGACAGGTTGAGTGAAATATTTAATGTTCAGGGAAAAATTAGTTAGAGTTTTATATTTTATGAAATTATTACTTAAAAGTAAAAGAGAAGTATGAATTTTCAGAGTTAAACCAAAACTGTGAGGCTGTTGGCAGATCAGTCATAAAAATAATGGTATAAGAACTTCCTCAGAGGCAAATGTCAGAAACTGAGTTCTAAATATAAAGAAAAATGCCAGAAAAGCAATAAGAGAAAGAAAAAGAAAATCATTTATTTGTAAAGGTATCAACTGATATAGCAATTTATTCAAAATAGAAATGGGCTTTAGTTTGAAAGTATATTTGTTTACTAATATATTCTTTTTAAAAAAAATATTTCCTTTAGTTTTAAGATTAAAATATAATTATATAATTTCCTTTTTCTTTTTTTCCCTGCAACCCTCCATATACTGTCTTTGTTTTCTTACATGCCCATGACCACTTTTTCACTAATTTATTACATATATATGTAATATTTCTAAATACATAGCTACAACCTGCTCAGTCTGTATGATGTTGCTTGTATCTATGTTTTTGGGACTGACCATGTGGATAACGAATTGCTTTGCTATTCCCTGGAAAAGACTATTTCTCTTGCTCTTAGGATTCATTGGTTTCCTGCAGTTCTTTGTGTAGCATTAAGGCTTCCTAGGCTCCCTCTACTCCCTTGCTCCTGTCAACTTTATCACATTCATTGTTGTTGTCTTTGCATTGTCGTGAATACGTAAGATGAATTGACAGGATGGTATAAGGAACAGAAGGGGGAATTGAAAAGGTTTGTTATGATATTAAGACTTATCACAAGCCAGTTTCTTTCCAAGAAGCAGTGTACTATTGATATACTTTGAAAGCCTGGTATCATCAAGATTTCCCTTTGTGTTTTCTCAAGCTACTAAGTTCATGATAAAGTTTATAATAAAATAAAGTAATGTGTACTCCAGAGGTGAGAGCAGAAAATGATCAAAGAGATCATTGGACCAACTTTCATATTAAGCTGATTTTAGTCTCTAAAAGAAGTAGTTTTTCTCAAAGGACTTTATTTTGTTTAAGTAACTAAAAAACAATTTGATTTACCTCTTAGAGGTAGCGTGCTTTTGTTCCTTATCTGATCCTTCTAGGTAGAAAGATTATAATGGATAGAACACTAGATACCATATATAGTTGTCTATTAATGAACTTGTAGAAGATGTACGGTATCAAGATTCTTCCCAGAGACAGATATATGACTCTCATCCCATTTCTCTGATTAGTAAATAAAATTGGGTTCTAGCCTTCAGTTTTATAACTTGTTAAGTATGATAGAACAGTCCAGCCCCAGTGTCTTCAAGGGGCTAATATTGCAGTATTTATCTAACAAAGGCATTGTTATTAGTCACAGCAATAAAGCAGTAATGTTTACCTTAAAATATGATTAAATTAATAATATAGGTAAAATGATTATTACATATTTATGTCAAAGTAAGAAAACATACAGGAGTTGCATAATTATATGTCAACTTGACACAAAATAAAGGCATTTGGAAAGAGGGAGAGATCCTCAACTGACCAAGTGCCTCCACCATATTGGCATGCCTATAGTACATTCTTAACTAATAATTATGGAGGGTGCTAGTTCTAAGAAGTGGCCATGGGATATGTAAAATAGCAGGCCAAGAGCTGTTTCTTATCAGGAAAGTAATTGTCTGTAAATGATGGTTGAGGCTTGCTCCAGAAACCCATAGGTCTCCTCAATGCTTGTGCAATCTGGTTATAATAGTAGAAATTAAGTGATACTTGAATCATCAGAGGAAGAATGGTCATACCCCCAATTTTCCCTAAGTTCCTTGACAAAAATCTAAGACAGAGGCATTTTTTTCCAGATTAAACCTGTTTACAAAAAAGATGTGACAATGAATATCAAATCATCAGGAAAGTATTAAGTCTTGTTTAGATAGTTGAACTGCAACTTGCTTCTCTATCAAGCTTTCTACTCTGTACTTGAAATTTGAAATCATGCAACATAAATTTTTCAACATCAGTTTTCCTTTCCCTCTTCATTTTTTATTAAAATAATTAATTCATAAAACCATGAAAATAAATGAAATTTGGACTGGAAGATGGCTCAGTGAGCAAACTGCTAGATACACAATTGTGTGGACATGAGTTTGAAAGCCCAGAATTTCTGTGACACTGGGTGTGAGAACACATCTGTATTCCCCACAATTGTGTAGAGATGGGAGATAGAAGCACAGGAATCCCAGAGCCCACAGGCCAGCCATGGCATATGCATCTGCAGAAACAAAAGAGAAATTTTATCAAATAAAGCAGAAAATGAGAAATGATACCAGAGAATGTTCTCTGAGTTCCACACATATGCTGTGAAAATTCATGAATACCCACCCTCATACAGAAGAATGCTTTCTCAAATATTTTAGTATGACCATATAACACTTGTAAGGATTCCTGACACTCCACATGGTGAACCCAACATGGTGCTAGGTGAAACAAAATTTCATGGTATGTAGCAGTCACATGGTGAAGCCAATATGCCACCAGCAGAACGGGCCACATACAGAGGGCATGTCCCTAGGCAGGGCTACATAAATCCATGTCCACCCTCTCTTTTAAAGGAAGTAGCCATGTTGCAGTCTGCCTCTCTTTATCTCTTCTGTTTCTCTGCTCCTGTGCTCGCCTGGCAACTCTCCTGAACAAACTCTCTTGTGGGCCTGGTAGTGTGTGTGTGTGTGTGTGTGTGTGTGTGTGTGTGTGTGTATGTGTGTGTGTGTGTGTGTCTTCTCATGAGCAAAACCAACAGTGCTCATGCAGTCTCATGAAACAAGCAATTTTATAGAATTAGAAATTAACATACAGAGAAATGTCAATTCCTAAATTGTGGCCTCCTCCCTTTGTAAGCAAATAATCAATTTGCTTACTTTACACTTATTTTTGTTCTTTTCTTAAGAAGTTCTTCATATACCCATGAAAAGACTATAATTTCTTTATCTTCACATTTAATAAATCCTTGCCAGTATTTTACATATCTGCCTACCACATGAATGACTCTGTGTTGAGAAACTACATTTAATAAAGTTTCTGGAGAAGTTCCACTAAATCAGCTTTTATATATGGCCTCATTAGGCAAAGTCCTTGGGAATATCCATCAACTGGCCCCACTAGGCAGAACCTGTGGGATGACTGGCAGTAGATACTGGGTGTTTTCTTTCTGTAATTTTCTCAGGTACCATTGCTATGCATCCCTATAAAAAACAGCTGAGGGGTTCTTTCCACAGCCCTTTAGTAGTGTGTTTTACATCTCTGTGCACACATATAGTTGTGAATAGTCAAGTCTAATGTATAGGAATAATATCTGAATATTCTTTTTTACTGACACAGGAAAGTAATAGTAGTTTCAGTCTCAGAGACAACTACTTTAGGCTTCAGAAAATATTCAGACAGACTTCTGCAGGAAAATATACAAAGACGAATTCCCAGGTGTTGATTATTGGTAATTCAAGGCCAGACTCTTTTAAGACTTACCCCCTTTGCAATAGTTGACTTTCTACAAGTGTCCTGACCATTCAAGGTTAAACCTGCTATTGTTATTATTATATTCTCAATTACATTGGCCAGTCTGTGATTTCATTAGGCTGAGAAAAGCTGTGTAACTTTATATGTTATGAGAATGTGTTGGGCCCTGAAAATGTAGTATATATTTGTCCAGAGTTTGGCAATGTAGGGGGTACAGCAGCAAGGTAGGGGTTAAGCTATGCAGATTGTGAGCATGAAATGAGTATGCATGAATGAGAGAGGTACTAGCAGCAATGTAGGGAGAAGAGAGAAGGAGAAATGAGTATGTATGAATGTGAGTGTATGTGTGCTAAATTCCTGAATGAGAAACAAAAGACAAGAAGAGGAGGAGGAAGATGAAGAAAAGGAGGAGGAGAGAAGCAGCCTAAAAAAAGAGTAAGAGATCTGTGAGAGTATGAATGAAGAGAGAATGATGAGCAAAGTGAGTAATGATGTAGAAGAAGCATATGTGTGGAAGTACGTGTGTGAAAGAGATAAAACTATGTGAAAGAATTGTTGCTACATATAAAAACTATGCAAAGAGCTGTAAGAGAATGTGTAAAAACAATGTAAAATGTTATAAGGTATGAGAGCTATATATATGAAATAACTAGCTATGGCTGTAATGAGATTTGTAACTGTATTGAGGAAAGGAAGATGAAATTGTATAAAAGGAGATGTAAAAGAAAATGTATATAAAAGATAGATGTGTTGACATGTGAAAATAGATGTAACCATGTATAGGGATGTATGACTTTATATATGTAGAGTAAGATATGTAGTTGTATGTATAGAATTCAGCAATGTGGAGATATATACCTGAATGGAGACAGAAAGAGACCATTTCTAAGAAATAAAAGATAAAGTTAGCATCAAAAGGAGTGTATGTTTCCTTATTTTACAGTTTAGTTAGAATGTTCATAATTGTCTCAAATAAAAAAGTTTCTTAGACAAACCCTTTACTACTCTGAGGCATTCTTTTTCTTACTCTGAAGCAAACCATGGTAGATGGCCTCTCATTGACCATGTTACTTTTACCTACACTTGGACTCAAATCCAAGCCCAAGCCCCTCAAAAAGTTTAAAATTATTTCATTAAATGATGTTTTTATTACCTACCCCTATTTTACTAGTTCCAACTTTTTCTTGCTTATTTTCTCTGATTAGCTTTTGCTTATTATTTTTACTTTTTTCTCTTTGGCCTTTCTTTTTTAAGTTTTCTTTTTCTGGGTGTTATCTTTTTACCTGTCTGTTAGCTATAGGCTGCCATCATTTTTATCCAAATTTTTAGCCTTGTTCTTTCACTGGACCCGATAAACAACCTCTATCCTTACTTTTTATTATTCTTTTTCTATTATATTACCTCAAGAAATTAAATGTGACTAAATCTTCCATCAAGTGTGATAATGATCCACTACAGAAATTATTACTGTTATTTCAACTTTTTCTAACATAAAGCAGCCCACTACCATAACACTCTGACTACCTGAGAAAGGATCTCTAAAATTCTGTGTACAAAAAGGAACTTCATTGGAGAAAAATCAGAAAGGAAGAGCTAGGCGGTTAAAAAAAGTCAGAATAATAATGTCTTATATTAGATATAACCTATTATGAGACTATAAGATGAGTTAATGTTTCAAAAATATAAGCCAAGTAGTAGGCTATTCGTCAGGAGCATGGGTTCCTGGGTAATTTGAGGTTTTTTTTTTTTTTGTATTGTAAAACTGAATGTTAAAGAACCCAATAAAGATAATCATCAATATTCCACCTTCGGTTCCATGTACGTCTGCCTTTTAATATTAACTTCTAACAAAATTTTGCTTTAGAATAGATGTGTGTTTTATTAGGCATAAAACTAAAAGACAAAACATTAGAAAATGTGACTTGTAAAATTCTGTTCCCCAAATCTAACAGAACAGTGAAAAAGAAACTCTAAAAGTAAAAGAAAAATATTCTAAGTGTAAACTTTAACAAGATGTTGTATTTGTTAATGACACTAGCAAGAGGCACACACAATATGTAGCTCTCATAAAGGAAGTTCACATTGCATGTTATAGCCAGAAAACAAATTTTAGAGGCCTTCTTACACCACTGTAGTATCACTTCAATTGAAATTTATCCATGACAATATGTTTTATACCTTTGGATAATATTATAATATCCAGTAAATACTAAAATATTTCTCTTTGATTCTTTTCACATAATAGTTCTGCCTCATGCTCAATTCTAATGCTATGATAGATTTTACTCTTTTTCTTTTCCTGTGCCTGTGTGTTCAAACAGAAACTTTGGAGAGCCCTGTTCTTTTACTAGACACATGATTCAAAAGATAAACACATTTGTGGTCAACATGTTCCAACAAATCCCTGACAGAAGACTTCTTCCCCACTAGAGGTCATGCCGGCTCTGTGAACCCTAGGTGAGATTGCCCTCCCCACCTGCCCATACCTGCCAGGCATAATCCCTACAACTCTTACCTTATGTCTGGATACACTTCCATAAGCCAGGCTAGCTGCCTGAATATTGGGTAAGCCACCACACTACCATACTCCCACCCTGCCAAAAGGGGAAGAGATTCCCAGATCAAAGGTAAGGAAATATTTTTAACAAAATCATAGAAGAAAAAATTCTAACCTAAAGAAGTCCATGGCTATAAATGTTCAAGAAGCTTATAGCTTACCACATAGATTCAACCAGAAACTTATCACTTTGCCAC
>PVIH01003705.1:31035-67767 GCA_004025045.1 Sigmodon hispidus
AAAAAAAAAAAAAAAAAAAAAAAAAAAAAAAAAAAAAAAAAAAAAAAAAAAAAAAAAAAAAAAAAAAAAAAAAAAAAAAAAAAAAAAAAAAAAAAAAAAAAAAAAAAAAAAAAAAAAAAAAAAAAAAAAAAAAAAAAAAAAAAAAAAAAAAAAAAAAAAAAAAAAAAAAAAAAAAAAAAAAAAAAAAAAAAAAGCTGCAACAGGACCAAGTAACATATGAAAGCCAATCTATTAGAAATATACCAGATCTTTCAATAGAGATTAAAAGCCAGGACAAATGTGCTCAAGAGTCCAAAAGACCACAGGTGCCATTCCAGGCTACTACATCAAACAAAACATTAATTCACCATTGATGGAGAAAAACAAAGAATACATGACAAAGTCAAATTTAAATAGTATCTATTTATAAATCCACCTCTACAGAAGGTAACAAAGAAAGTTAACTACATCCATGAGAACGCAGACAATAAATAATCACATACCAGCACACACACACACACACACACACACACACACACACACAAACACTACCACCAGCAACAACTACAACAAATAATAGGAATTAAAATTTTTTGTTCATTGGTATTTCATTATATAAATTAGCTCAATTCCCCAATAAAAAAGAAACCGGCTAACAAAATGAATCTGAAAATATCGCGGGAAAGACTTGTTGTGAGATATGTTTTAAATGATGTTTATTTCAGGGAGGTTTTAAGAAGAGGTGAAAGGGTCAGGTTGTAGCGTGCAGGAGTGTTTAACCGAAAGCTCTTGCCCACCATGCCACCAGTCTGCAAACCACGCAAGAGGTCTCCGCACCGCGCGAGAGCCTGCCGGCTTTTTGTCTTTTGTCTTCTCTCTGGGCGCTCTACTTTTGAAGCTCTTTTTTGTTGATCAAGCCCCTCTCCATTCCAGCACTCTGATGCAATCAATTTACCTGAGTGGGTTTTGATTTTTCGCTACATCTCTCCCTTTTGTCCAAATAAGAAGATTTTTTTTTTTAAACTTTATTATTTATTTTTTTGCCTTGGTGTCTGCTTGGAACTGGAAATACAGACAGTTGTGAGCTGCCATGTGGGTGCTGGGAATTGAACCCCGGTCCTCTGGAAGAACAGACAGTGCTCTTAACCACTGAGCCGTCTCTCCAGCCCCCCAAATAAGAAGGTTTTAAACTAAGTATAAAATTATATATTATAGGGATTATCTTAAGGTGGTATCTGGGGAAGAGGAAGATATTAACATAAGTGAGGTCAAACTACCAGTAGCATATAACAAATATAAGGTGTAATTTAATGTCTAGAATGTTGATATGAGGAGATGTACAGGGATTGCTTTAAAGCTGTTTATCTCGAACAATAAAGTTTTAATATTTGAGTGTCTTTGTTGAGATGTGAAATAATAACAACCTCAACTGTTTAGTCTTTAACACCGTCAAGACCTGAGAAGGAAAATATATACCTGAAGTTGGAAGTATGATAAGGTAACTTTTAAAATTTAGGAGTAGACAACAACAGTTAACTATCTGGACAGTCATCTACCACTTTTTTGTATAACAGGAGCATTTATCTTTGTGGCTATTGGCCTAGGATATCTGATAAGTCTCTATAGAAGCAGGGTATTTTTTGGTAAGAGCATCTTATTTTGTCTAGGTAGGCTTCAGCAGTCTCTATTTTTTATCTTGTTCCTCTATATCAGATAGAGAGCACACTGACAGCAGTCAGGGCAAGTCTCGTCTTTTGTCCTTTAGGCCATTATTTGCCAAACAAGACAATCTCTTTGTAAGACGTCTGTGATGTTTAACACCACCTTGAGAAAGGAACGGTGATGTCAGGAGTTGTCATGTCTCTCAAGGCCAAATTTGAGATAACAAAATTTTGAATGTCATATTTTTTTGGTCTATGAAGTGGTTGAAGACACCTATCTATCTTGTGTATTTCAACATGTTTTTGAAAAGCTTGAGTACCTTGACTGTTAGGTAGCAAATCTGAGTAACTATAATCTGTAACCTCAATCAACCAAGAAAGTGAAGCTAACACTGTACAAATAGGCATTTCAAAATGAGTGTATAGCTCTTTCATAATGATTTTAAGTATAACAATCTTATGAATATTGATCAAAATATACATTTTGTATCAAATGACAATATCTTAACTATATATCATTATATATAAAAATATGTCTAAACAGAGTTATATAAAACAATTTGTGTATATGTTATAACAAATGTTATGACTAGCATAAATAATTAGAGGTAGAAATTGTGTTATGGAAATGACAATGTACTTAATATACACCAATGTGCAAAATATTTTAGACAGAGGTAGACATGTGCAAAATAGGGCAATTATACAGTTAACTTTGTATCAATATATATTATCTCAACCCCACATTGGGTGCCAATTATCGCTGTAATGTCACGAGATATGTTTTAAATGATGTTTATTTTGTGAGAATCACTTATATAACAGGGGAGGTTTTAAGAAGAGGTGAAAGGGTCAGGTTGCAGCGTACAGGAGGGTCCCCAACTGAAAGCTCCTGCTCTCCATGCCACAAGTCTGGAACCCACGCCACCATTCCAGAAACCGCTCGAGAGGTCCCGGCACTGCATGAGAGCCCGCCGGCTTTTTGTCTTTTGTCTTCCCTCTGAGCACTCTACTTCTGACGCTCTTTCCCATTGACCATGCCCCTCTCCGTTCCAGCACTCTGATGCAATCAATTTACCTGAGTAGATTTTGATTTCCTGCTACATAAAAGATCCATCCATCTGCTGCAAATGAGAAACATGCTTCAACATCAAAGATACACATCATCTTATAGTACAAATTTTGCAATAGATTTTGCAGGCAAATGACCCCAAGAGGCAAGTTGTTTTAGCTATTCTAACGTCTAATAAATTAGACTCAAACCAACATTAATCCAAAAAATTGAGAAAGGATACTTCATACTTACCAAAGCGAAATCCATCAAGATGATGTCTCCATTCCCAGCATCTATCCTCAACACAAGGAGCTCTACATTTATAAATAAAATACTACTAAAGCTTAAATCATGTACTAACTCTCACATGGTGATAGTGGGAGACTTCAATTTCCTACTCTCATCAAAGCACTAATTGTCCAGACAAAACATAAATAGAGAAACACTGGAGCTAACAGATGTTATTATTTGAATGGACCTAACAGGTATCTATATAATATTCCAACCAAAATGCACATAAAATAAAGCACTTTCTTCTCCGAACCTCTTGGAACCTTCTTCAAAATTGACAAGAAACTCAGTCATAAAATAATTCTCAAGAGATAGAAAAAAATGGAAATGACCCTCTGCCTCATATTAGACCACCATGGATTAAGACTGGATTTCAACAATGACCAAAACAATAAAAAGCCTCCCAACTCATGGAAAATGAATGACTCTAAATTGAATGATTATTAAAGGAAGAAATAAAGTTGAAAATTAAAGGCCTCCTACAATTCAGTGAAAACCACTGTACACATACCCAGACTGATGGGACATGATCAAAGAGGTGCTAAGAGGAAAATTCATAGCACTAAGTCCTTCATAAAGAATTTTTAGAGATTTTAAACTAATAACTTAACAGCACACCCAAAAAGTCTATCATAAAAAAAGCAAACACACTCAAGAGGAATAGACAACAAGAAATAATCAAACTGAAGGCTAAAATTCAAAAAGTAGAAACAAGGAGAACAGTATAATAAATTAATGAAGCGAAGAGTTGGTTCTTTAAGACAATCAACAAGAGAGACAATAGTCAAACTGTTATCCAACCAACTAAAAGGCAGAGATAGAATATCGAAATTAACAAAATCAAAAAGATAAGAATCTCAACTGACCAAGAAATACTTAAATATATGTCCAATACCCTTGGCCACCAGATTCTTACACCTGTCAGAATGACTAAGATCCAAACCACAAGTGACAGCTCATGCTGGTGAAAATGTGGAGCCAAGAGAACATTCCTCCTTTGCTGGTGGGAGTACAAACTTATACAGATTCTTTGGAATTCAATATGACAGTTTCACAGAATATTAAGAATCAATCCACCTCAATATCTACCTATAAAACACTTAGACATATATCAAATGGATACTCCATCAAAATACAAGACACTTGTTCAACTATGATCATAGAAGCTATATTTGTAATAGCCAGAACCTAGAAACAACCTAGATATTCCTCAACTAAAGAATGGAAAAAAATGTCATTTACAAGATGGAGTAGCTGTAAAAACAATGACATCATGAAACTACAAGGCACATAGATGAAACTATAAAAATAATTATCTTGTGTGAGGTAACACAGACCTGAAAGACAAAGATGGTATATATTCTCAGGTGAAAATTAGCTGTTAAATAAATGATAACCATGCTATAATTGACAGACCCAGAGTACCTAATAAGGAGGCCGAAGCAGGAACACTTTGGTCTTTCTGGGAAAGGGAGCTGGAAGATTTTTGTGAGTAGATTGGGAATGGGTAGAGATGGTAACAGGAGGGATCAGGTGGGATGGTGGAGGGGAAAACTGCTGGAAGAAATGTCTGGAAAGGAGGGCACAGATTTGGAGGTGAGGTACAAACCTTGTGTAGTAGAAACTCCCATGAATTTACAAGACTGACCCTAGCTAAAAATCCTAGAAGCAGGGGTTTTATACTCTGAACTAACCATCTCTTGTAGCAAGGCAAGACTTCAGTAGAGGGAATGGGATAACAACCTAGCCACATAAACTTCAACCTACAATTGGTCATTTCTACAATATGTGAGGGGATAAATGTGGCACAGAGCTTGTGGAAGTAGCCAACCAATGGCTGGTCCAACCTAAGACTCATGCCAAAAAACGAATTCCACCTCTGATGCTGCTTGGATCACCAGGACCCAGAAGTTGGATATGACAAAGACTTAGGATAGAAGTAAACATGGCTGGTCAAAAAATTTTTAAAATGTTGTAATGATGGCTTATGATGTTCTGCTATAGCCATCTACTGGTACTCAGCCCAGTCACTAGTGATTATTCATCCAAAACAGATGCAAAGACGATAACCAAACACTAGGTGGAATTAAGGGAATCCTTTGGAAGAAGGAGAGGAAGGATAGCAGGAGCCAGACTTTTGAAGGATGCTACAAGAAAGCCTGCAGAACCAACTAGCCTAAGCAACTGAGACTGAACCAAGAGCAAGAGAACTTACATGGCAGTGACCTAGGTTCTCTGAATATATTTTACAGCTGTGTAATTTAACCATTTTGCCTGACTCCTAATAGTGGAAGTAGGGACTATATCTGTTTTACCTGCTTTTGTGACCCTTTTCCTCATAATAGTCATTTTAATGTTAATAGAAAAGAAAGTGCCTAGTTTTACTGCAACTTGATATGCCACTTTGTGTTGATATCCATGGGTGTACTGCCCTTTTCTGAACAGAAATAAAGAATGAGTATATATAGGGGCACAAAGAAGATGTTAGGGAGGCACTGGGGGAGAGAAAGAAAGAAAAACTGCAGTCAGGAAGTTAAGAGTAGTAGTAGTAATAATAATAATATATCATTAATAGAACAGATTTGAAAGTTATGAGCTATAGTGAGATTATGGTATTTTGTAAACATTTGTCTCACCTACTGGTTTAATATAAAGCTGATTGGCTGAAGGCAGACAGGAAGTGTGGGTGGGGCAATCAGCCTAAGAAAACTCTGGAAACATCTCAGAGCAGAGCACATATGCCACAGAATGGCCAGAGATGAAAGGAGATGAGACACAGAGGACATGCTTCTCGGAGAAAAGGTCCTGAGCCTTATGGCTGAACAGGATAAGACTAATGGGTTAGTTTAAGAGCAAAAGCTGCCTGGCAATATGCCTGGGACCTAGTTCAAGCAGTGTAAAGTTAATATAAGCCTGTGTGTGATTACTTGAGACTAAGCAGGGCTGAGAGTGGGTCTGAATCTCGATGCTAAGCTGGAAACCCTGGCCAGAAACCAATTACAACAATGAGCTAAATTCTCAATGGGAAACTGGATAACACAAGATTATTTCAAGGACATTTTCCACAAATGTATTAATGAATAATGAGAGATAACCTTGGTATCAAAAGAGGAGGAGCAGATACTGGCACCCCAAGGCCCAGAAGCAATAAAAAGAAGCAGCTGCCAGACTCTAAGGAGTTCTGTATGGAGAGGACTCTGTCCTTAAACTGTCAGGCCTGGTTGGAGAAAAAAGCTGGAATAACTCTCTGCCCTCATTTCCTTCCTCCCCCAAGGCTTGATCTGTGTTTTTCCATTGGGAATCCAAATGGAAGGCAAAGGGCAGAAAAACTAGGTCTTTAGATGTAAACCGGGTCAGTCTCTTAGGGCAGAGGGCAGAGTGAAATGCATAGGAACGTAGATCAAAAAGAGAAGAAAGAACAGGAAAATATGGCTAGAATACAAAGCCTATTTTCAATAGGTTGGGACCTCCAACTCTAGGTGTGTATTACAAAAGAGACTAGTGAGTGGCTGTAACTCAGTCTAGCAGATATGTGTGTGTGTGTGTGTGTGTGTGTGTGTGTGTGTGTGTGTGTGTGAGAGAGAGAGAGAGAGAGAGACAGACAGACAGACAGACAGACAGACAGACAGACAGACAGACAGAGACAGAGAGACAGAGAATGAGAGAGACTGACTCTTTGACCTGGAAACATGTGTTCCACATAATTATTATCAATATTACTCATGACATCACAGGCTGCTGACATTCCACATTTCCTACATCCAGAGATTTTTTTGATCATATTTTACCTGGGAAAATCTATCATGAAAGAACTCTCTTCTCCCTGTATGTCTTATTACTCTCACTAAGTTATTTTACAAATCTTTAAAATTGTAACAAAAATGTCCTATGATATGATAAATGGTTTTGCCCATATATACAAATGAACTCTATCCAATGTAACCAATTCATTATTACTTGTGGTTATTGACCAATTTTCCATATGCAACTACAGGTCAGCATTTCCTAGTGCCTAACATATGAGTGATTTTTAGAAATGCTTGAAACAATTTGCAACATTTTAATTTTGCTTCATTAATTGATAAGTTAGGTAAGATTTTTAATATGTATTTATTTGGGATTTGGATGTCTGTTATGATTTTATCTATTTTTAAGTGCACACTGATAGCATGACTAAAAACAAGGGTCATGATTTACAGTGGAGAAGGCAGGCAGTAGCTTCTCAAGAGGCTTTGAAAGATGGTACCAATTCCCTAGAGGGTAAGAGAAGGATTGCTCGGCAGCAGTTTGAGTAAACATCAATTTAAGCACCATGGGCTTTATACATCAAGTTGATAAAGGAAACAACTTAAAAAGACAAACACATACAATGCTTCTTAACCCAATCTGTGATTTTTATGATCAAGTGCTGTACTTACAAAGCCTGCCATGTAGTACTTTGGAAATACCTCAGAGAATGACAGGGTATGATTTCCATTCTTTTTTTATTGTGGAGAAGAAGTAATTTCATTGTTGTTTGAATATTTTTATACACATCCTTCATGCACGAGCTCCCATCGTCTGAAAATTGTGGGTTTCCAACTGTTCCAGGCAGCCACCAGGTTAAGGAGAAAATGTTTACATCTCATGCAAGATTAATTAGGTTTCTGCAAGTTTTAAAGAAAGAACCTACTTCCTGAAGGTATGGGGAGAATTTGGCAACAGCATCAATCACTCTGCAGCTTGCTAATCAACTAGTATACACAAATAATCTAAGGGAGACTTGCTTTGTGCTTAGTTACAGGAAACAATGGTTTCCATGTAGAAATTAACCCACAAATACTTTTGATAACAGTCCAAAAGTTTAAACTACATGAAGTGCCAATATTAAAATCAGATATGCACACACATGAACTCACTCACTCAAACACACACACACACACACACACACAGACTCATATAAACACTTATATATGTGTTATTCAATTAAAGATTATATGATAAAACAATATACTTATGTGAGATGAACAACTAATAAAACATAAATAAGCTAGCAAATCTCTTGAAAGGTTTAGTTAATTGGCACTGTGGTTTAAGCAAACATACATAGTATGTGATTTGAATTCAGATTTAAACTCTTTTGTATTGAAATGTGAATGTCAAAAAAAAAGTATATTGATGCATTTTTATGGTTGTCTTAGTTGCTTTTTCTGAGAGGATACACTACGAATGCTTTTAAAAGAAAACACATAAGTGACCAGGGCTTTCTTACATTTCAAAGGCTTAGTTCTTTATCATCATGGAGGGACATGGTGGCATGTAGGCATACAAGGAGATAGAGAAGTAGTAGCTGAGTGTCCACTACCTTACAAAAAACAAGAAGTGGTTTATGTCACTTGGTATGGCTTGAGCATATATCAGACCTCAAAGCTTCCCTCAAGGTGACACACTTTCTCCAAGATGCCTATACCTACTCCAACAAGGCCACACCTCCTAATAATGCCACACCCATGGGGGCCATTTTATTTCTAGCCACCACAATCATAAATCTTGCTCACAAGTTCAGATGAGGTAGAGTCTGTCCCTTCACTGCTGAAAACCAGGATAAGGGTCATTTCCAATAGAAACTAAAGTTTGGAGTTTATAGAGTGGTAAAATAAACATAATTTCATGCATCTCTCACTTATATAAGTCGTATCATTCCACACCAACAAAAAGCAAGCATCACCATCAAAATACCAGAGAAGTTGATCCAATTAATATTGATGTAGTGTAGAGTCATTTGCACTGTGAATTTCAGTGATTTTCCTCTGAGTTGTCTTGCACAAAAGAATAAAGTTCCTGAGAAGGTAATACCAAGTGCTTCACTTCTGCATTGATGGTCTCTGGCAGGGATGTGAGTGAAGAAAGACTTGTTTTCTTTAAGAGTCTGGCCACAAGGAGTTTAATTATGCTCCAATAAGTAAATGAGCAGCATGAATGGGCGTTCTTGTAAATGGGGAGATTATAAGTGTGGGTATGAATCTGAGGGAGGATCACTGAGTTTGATGGAGTGCACGATATAAAATCACCAAATATATATATATATATATATATATATATATATATATATATATATATATATATATATAAAGAAGAGAAAAGCTAGAGTTGTTGTCGTTCATGCTAGTTATTTACATATGTCAGTTTCCTTGATTTTCTCAAAGTAAAAACTATCCTTCAAAATGATCCATAGACATAGGACAGTCCAAAGTCATCATACTTACAGGTCAATAGCATGACACTTGTGCATCAGCACCCAGCTGGAGTCCAAGCAACAAATAAGTCTCCTTATATTTATGATCAGTCAGAAAAATTAGTACAAAATCTAGGAACTGATTTGGTCAAAAGTAGAATTACTTAAAATAATAATAAAACCCTGCAAGTCTATTTTATGTTGATATTTCCCATTATTGTCTGAGAAAGATGACAAAGATTATTTGTTGATTTCTGCCTTCAGGGGAAGTTTATCTGCTTTCAGGGATTTTTACGATGTTAAACTCCAAGATCTGGAAAAACTCTAAATGGAAGAATAAATTTTAAGAATCAACTATTGAAACATTTTGAGTACTTTTCCTTATCATATACAGTATCTTGAGTCACATACACAATCACACATATACAAATACAAATGTACAAAACAAATGTTGCATAAGTTCTCAAATTTCTAAAGTAAGATTTCTGTTTTCCCTTCACTTAATGTTCTTTTAAAAATAAAGTGCATGCACGTGCACACACACACACACACACACACACACACACACACACACACGACCCCACACTACATTCTGAATACTGTCAGCCTCAAATTGTTTTATTTCCTTCCCATTCTATTAACCCTTCCTCCCTACAAGTACCTTGCACATTCATATCTTTTCATTTTTTCTTGTTACCCATTGAGTTTAGCTGACATTGTTTGTATTACCTTGTGTTTGCCATTATTTATTGATGATACACAGCCAAAGACAATGTCTACCCCACCCCACCTGCTGCTGTGTCCATCACTAAGTTAAAGCTGGACATAAAGTAATAGGGCAATAAGAGCCACTTTCTGATCATAGACCGTTGACAGCCCCAGTCTTTGGTAGGCTCATTGCTAGAAGCAGATGCTGCTGTAAAATCATGATTGCATTGACTTTGTCATATTTACAAGGTAGCTTTTCATGGCTGCTTCTCTATCTCCCAGCTCTTACATCCTCCCACAGCCTGTTCCTCTTTAGTCACTGGGCCTCAGAATCTCAATGCCCTATATAAAGGTGAGCACATAACTATCACCTGCTCTCATAATCATGAGAAGTCATTTGTCTCTGTGTTCACCATTTTCCATTTGAACGAAGTTCTGATGATTCAGACTGAGAAGAACATTTGTCTATTAATAGAAACAGGTTTATAGATGGCAGCTTGGCATTCTGTCAACTGAGCTAATTAACAATAGTCTTTTTTTAAAAAGTATTTGCTTTTTGTTGTTGTTTTTAAGGATTTTTAGCATAATATAATTGTATCATTTCCCTTTCTGTCTTATCAACTCCCCCTATTGTTCTTTCTCAAATATATGCTTGGCCCCATTTTCTTTAATTGCTGCTACATTTTGTGTGTGTGTATGTGTCTATTCCTGCATAAATATATACAAAATAATATCAGCGGATCCTAATGAATAGAAGGAGGGAAAATTGGAGGAACCATAGCAGTCAAGGACATCATAAGAAAACACACAGAATCAACTAACCTGAACTCTTAGTGACTCATAGAAATTGAATTGACAGTCAAAGTGTCTTCAGAGGTCTTAGTTCAGTCCTCTGCATATTTGTGACAGCTATGTCGATTGGTCTTATTGTGGGACTCCTAACATTGGGATCAGGAGCTATCTCCGATGCTTTTGGTGGCTTTTGTGACCCCATTCCTCCTACTGGATTACTTGATCACCCTTCATACAAGGGGAGGTACTTAGTCTTACTGCAACTTGGTATGCCGTGTTGATATCTGCAGAAAGCCTGCCCTTTTCTGTTTAGAAATGAAGGAGAAATTAGAGGCAGAGGGAGTGAGGGAAAGACAAGGAGGAGAGAAGGGAGGGAAAGCAGAAGTCAGAATGTAAAATAAATAACCAAAAATGTGTACAATAAATCATTGTATGTATACTTTTGAGGTTGACAATGTGGCATGGGTTAGCCAATTGCTGTGCTCTTTTTGGTGGATGACTTTTTCCTCCCTGCTTTCAATGTTGATAAACTAATAGTTTTGTTTTAAAGCCATGTGAGATTACCTCCATCCACACTAGTACGTCTAATGTGTTGTTGTTTTTGTTGAAGTCATTTTGAGGCAGACATGTTGGCAAGATTTCAATGGATCTAGTTTCTGTCATTTCTAGGAAATACAAGTCCACAGCAAACTCACTGTTCTTGTAACTCTCACCCCATACCACACCAAATTCCACAATGATCTTTGAGAGTTAAAGGTGGGTTTTTAACTCATTAACTGAATTAGGTATGGATTACCTCCTTAAGAGTAAGACACAAAACCAATCAGAGTATATTTTTGCCTAAGGCAGGCTTGGCATCCCTGTGCCATGCAGTCTACCTTGTCTGGCAGGATTCAGTATATAGTATTCTTTGTTGGGTAAAATCATTGATACTTCTTTTCTTAATCACTATTGTATAGTTGTAATGCACAGATGGAGAAACCAGATCTGTATCCTATTTACTAAATCAAGTTGACATCAGAGAGGCAGTGAGCCTTTGCTCACTTATATTATTAACCATAAACTTTTACAAATCTGTTGTCATCCTGAGTAAGATTAAAACTATCATGCTTAATAAGAGAGTATTTCCTAGTATCACTATTATCTAATATGCATTGATTTATCAATTTCTTAAATGTACTATTTTGGGGGAAAACAAATAGTAGCATAGATTCATCTGTAACTTTTCTTGTCTCTGTTGCATTGATTTCTCCTGTGTCTCTCTAAGGACTGCTTTACTATAATATCTGTCTTTTGCCTGAGAGTGCTAACTTAGGGCAGATCTTCATGATGATTCCATTATAATTTGATAACAAACTGCCACAATTTTTATCCTTTCAATATGGTCAGATAATATCTTCCATAATAAATACTATGTTTGAAAATTGGATAATGGTTAATGTATAACTTTAGTGACTTACCCTGAGAAGACACACCACACACTTAAACTTATAACAGTGTTTTCTTCAGATGCATAAAAGTTTTACTCAAACTTTCCTCAAGGTAGAATGTTAGTTGCTTTCACTTATGTGTATCCTTTACTGACACTTCTTATAATCCTCCTGTGAGTACATGAATCAAACTTCAGAGGCTTTTTTCTGGAAAATGATCCTCACAGGGAAATGCAGCACCTTCTCAAAGGCACATCATGTGAATATAGTTTATAATGGATTGGAAGAATCTATACTGTACAAATGACTCCTATTAACTAAGTCCTCATTTATTCTCATGTTATTGCCTTATTTCTGATTAGGTGGTGGTATAAGAAAGTAATTCTTGCTATTAATGTATAAAGCCCCAAGTACACTAAGTCTACTGTGTTGAACATAATTAAAAGGTATTCCTTGAACTTCCTTGGGGAGTCTACTTTCTGGTGTGCTTTTCTTTTTGTTAAAGGTTATGAGCAGTGTTGTTCATTATCTACATTCCAGCCAATCACTCTAAATACTGCTGTCTCCTGGGCAAGTGTGTAACAAAGTTAAAAGGTTTCATGGATCCCTGTGCACTTAGTCTCTCATTCTACTATGAAAGTGTTTTGTAGCTATAATAGTCTTCTATGAGTCTTACGTAGTTGAGTGATCACTAAAACAATGGAAGCAAACCAAAGGATACATTATGAGCCCCAACACTTTTATTTACTCCCTTTCTTGCTTTCATTTACCTATGCTATATTTTTTAATCATATCGTCTGTTTAAAAGGACACATACTAGGCCATTGCTCCAAATCTCTTACTTCTCCCAATTTGACATACTGCTTTGAGTCTCTCACATTCTTATAGCAATAATTTTTTTTCTTTACTGGCTCATGAAGGAAGCAGAACTGAATTGTTTCTTGGAATATACATGACTGAATGAATGAGGTGTGGAGATAGCTTTGTGGGTAAAGCATTTGCCAGCAAAGATTGAAGACTTAAGTACAGTTACCCCAAACCCAGGAAAACACACCAGATGTAGTAGCACAAAAGTCTGTCTGTTATCTCAGCATGAAGATAGGATGCAGAGGCAGAAGAATAATGAAATCTCAGCTAGGCTGGGGACTCAGTAGAAAACACAAAGCCCTGTCTTAAACAAGGTAGAAAGTGGGGGTCATACTTGAATTTGTACACCTGATTTTATTCTCTGAATAGTACACATGTGCAGTAATAACACATATAAGCCCCTTCTCATACATGCACACACACACCCACACCCACACACACACACACACACACACACACACACACACACAAACACACACGAGAGAGAGAGAGAGAGAGAGAGAGAGAGAGAGAGAGACATACCAATGAAATGAATGCATAAGTAATCTTCCCTAAATTCTACATGTGCCTCATAGTTTTATCCCAGTATTTTTACTTTACACAAGGCAAAGCTGTGAGCCTACTGAAAGCTTTATTCTGTCCACAAAAACATTCTTATTTTTTAAACATAAACATAAAATTATTATTTTTTATTTTACATACTAATCAAAGTTCCCCTTCTTTCCCTTTTTTCCACTCTCCCCTGACAAATTCAATGCTCAGAGAGAATATAGGGAGTTAACAAAGTCTGGCATATCAATTTGCCACAGGACCTAGCACCGCCCACACTCCCATATCAAGGCTGAGCAAAAAATTTCTCTATGGGAAGTAGACTCCAAAAAGCCAGTTCATGTACTAGGTCCCACTGCCATGGGCCCCACAAATTGCCCATGTCACACAAGTGCAATCTACATTCAGGGGGCCTAGTTCAGTTTCATGCAGGTTTCCCAGCTGTCGGATCAGAGTCAGTGAGCCCCCCAGTAGCTCAGGTCAGCAGTCTCTGTGGGTTACCCCAACATGGTCTTGACCTCTTTGCTCATATAATCCCTTACTGTCTCTTCAACTAGACTGGGAGCTCAGCCCAGTGTTTAGCTATGGATCTCGGCATCTGCTTCTATGACTTGCTGAATGAATTAGAGTGGTCGTCAACTTGATTCCAGGGGGAAGACAGTTCAATATTGCTTGGAACCTTACCTAATGTCATCCTTGTGGACATCTTGGAATTTCTGTAGCATCAGGTTTCTTCATAACCCTAAAATGTCTCTATCATGATATCTATTTCAAGTTCTTCTATCTCTTTGTCTCTCCTTCAGCTCTACTATTTCACTTTCCCATATTCTCTTCCTATCTCTCCTTGCCTCTCCCCACATTTGAAATTTACTCAGGAGATCTTCTCTATTGACCTTTCCCAGGGGAATGCATAGATGTCTCTCTTAGGGTCCTCCTTGTTACCTAGCTTCTTTAGGGTTGTGGATGGTAGCCTGGTTATCCTGTGCTTTATGTCAAATATACACTTATTAATGAATACATACGTTGTTTTTGTTTCTGAGTCTCAGTTATCTCACTCAGGATGGATTTTATTTTAGTTACATTTATTTGCTTGCAAATTTCAAGATGTTACTTTTATTTTGCTGCTGCATAATACTCCATTGTGTAGACGTTCCAATACTTATTGCCAAAGTGGCTGTAAAGTTTACATACCCACCAGCAATGAATGAGTTTTGCATAAATTCTAAGTGGTATTATAATAAAAATTCTGAGGTAGATATTGGGGGAAAGCATAAAGTGCAGAGAGACAGATGAACAAGCCACAGACACATCTCACCTAGTCAGTCCTTATGTTCTGACTCAATGATTCTGAGTCCTCAGCCAAAACGGAAGGGGGTCACAGACAAAGGGATAAACGTCTTCCCCCTCCCCTTTCATCTTATACCTTTTTTCCTGCCCAGATATCTCACTTCCTGGTGCTGCATTTCTAGTGTTAGGATTAAAGGTATAAGCCACCATCACATGGTTCTGTTTGGCCTTGAATTCACAGAGAACAAGATATTTCTCTGCTTCTTCCTCTGGAGTGCTAGGATTAAAGGTGTGTGTCACCACTCTCCATGGCTAACTCTGTGGGTGGCTCTGTCCTCTGGTTTTTATGCAAACTTTATTAGATGTATAATATATCACCACATCCCCTTTTGTATCAAAAATAAAAAAGGTTATAAATCATATGAGAAACTATATATAATAAGTACAATATATATAATATATATGTAACAATTACATCAATGACAAGATTAATTAACAAATTCAGAGAAAATAACTCACTATATATTTTATTATGGTCAGTCCAAAGTGTTATACTTAATTCACTTTTTATCTAACTTGTATTACCATTTGAAAACTCTGTTGGAACATCTCAAACTTATACACTTTTTACCTCTTCAGTGAGTTTCTTTTCTGGATTTGTAACTAGAAAACCTATAATAATTGTCAAGTCTTCAGCTACCTCAGAGACTCAGAAAAAAATATAATATTAATTGTGTAAAACTGGAAGTGCAAGCAAGCAACTTCTAAAATCTGTAAGAAATGACAGAAACAGTTGGCTGCCTGGATAGTCACTTATTTCCTCTGCAAATGTGGGGCATCCATCTTCAATCTACAGGCCTAGCTATGTGACACACTTATCTTTGAAGCAGAATATTTTTAAAAACTACCTTGTAAGTTGAGCAGTTTTATTTCGTGTGTTCTTATTTTTTATTTTGGACATCATACTGTCATTAGTAGAGAGAAGGGCACTTTCTTGCCCAGTAGATAACATTTGCCATAAAAAGTAATTTCCATGTGAAGTTTCTTCAGTGCACATTATCTTCTGTAAAGTATTTGGTGCTGACTTGAGCAGACATGTCTCATTGTCATGAAAGTATAAAGAACTTATGTTAATAAAATATGTTATATGGCATATTCTATAGATCTCTGAAGTATTTGAAAACAAACTGTCTAGCTAAAATGTATCTCTGACATTGAAAACATATCTAATATTACTACAAGTTTAATTGCAATGGCTATTAACTTGCATTTATATTATATTATATTCATATTATAATTAGTTGGTAATAATAAATTTTAAGAAATAACAATTTGCATTACATTGTCAGATTATCTGTACAGGTGCAATTTCTTGAGTATGAGTAGAAATATATGGATAGTAACAAAATTGATATCAATATATAAAAATCCAATCCAATGTAAATTATTTAAAGCTAGTAGCTGATTTCTAAGAAAAGATCTAGTAATCTCCTTTTATATTTTATTATATAAATACTTTCTTTTCTGAGTAGATCCAATAATTTACCCTTTCATTTCATTATATATGTATCCCCTTTTTTCTCTATATTTTATAAGAACCCTAAATATGATTTCCTTTTTAACTTTTTTCTATTACCAATAACAATGTGTAACTAGTCACCCTAAATAATGACAGTTATTCATAACTCACTGAAAAAAAAAACAACCACCACAATTCTTCAACATTATGTATGTTATTTTCTTAAATTCCTGCTGTTTAGGGGCATCAGATACTTTAGGGGATTCTGAAAAGAAAAATTTTGATTAAATGTCAAGTCCTTGGAAAGGTAGCTCTATCATTTATTGTCCAGTCTTGGTGTAATGGGAAAATATAAGGCTGGTTCATGTCAGCAAGGCACTTCAAAATTGTCCTCAGCAGTTTGTCGCACAAAACTAATCTCTGGTTGGTGTTTTTAAGCTTAGTGGCATTGTCATAGTTCATTCCATGTGAAGTTATCAGTGTGGGGTCTCATCCTCCTTTTGGAGAAGTCAAAGGCATTTTTATGGTTCACTGCAGAAAACTAATATTCAAACCTACGACAATGTACCAGAAGCTAAATGAAGTCTTCTATAAATATTAGTTAGTACTTTAATATTTTGACAAAATGTCAATTATATAAATTATTCAAATTATTTTGAATAATTTGCTGTTGATTGCAAGCTTAGGCACAAGATAAATGCTTGTATTTAATACAGTTTCATTGTTTTGTACTAAAATATGTGATTTTTCTAAAAGAATTTATAAAAGGAAAAAGAGAAAGAAAATTTTTCAACAAATAATTATTGGTCTAATATCTATGAAAAATATTACATTACATCAAATTTAAAAAGTGGGAAGTAGAGGGTAGGAATTGTATCTGTAGTCCTATACTTGCAACAGTGAAGCTAGACAACTGCACAGTAAAAAGTCTGTCTTGGTTACAGAAATGTGGTGAAGGATGAAGAAAATCAGACAATAAGCAAACATATTTTTACCTATGAGTACATGGCTGGTAATGCTTGACAATACAATGGAATTTGTTTTGGAAACTGTCAAATACATTTGAATCCACATACCTGTAAAGTTTATTCTACATGTATATCATCTCTATTGTAAAATGATTAATGCAATATGGAACCAAATTTGAAAGCTCTCCAGAGAAATACATTTTTAAAGGTATTAAACTGTTTCCATCAAATTTTTAGATATTTTTCTAATTTTTTCTATTATTGGGACAAATGAAAAAGCAACTTTGGGAGAAAAAGTTGTATTTCACCTCACTATTTACACTCCATCACTGATCATACCAGGGAGACATGGCAACAGCAGGCCACAAAGTCAGTGAGCAGGCAATAAGCAGGGGATGTACTCACTCACTAGTGGTCTCTAAACAAACAAACAAGAAAAAAAGCCAAACCTGCCCAAGCGGCAAATCACAACCACTGAACAGCTTGGGATCAGAAGCACCCTGGACTGACCCTTCGAACCCCACTCCAACTATAGGAACACCAGACTTACTCTTGAGGGAGGGGGGACAAAACTGGATTTGGCCAGGAGAGGAGACTGATCCAATCATTATAGGGTCAGTGGGACCATAGGACTCTCCGCTCCCTGCCCAGGGAGGGGATGGGGAGTTGTGGAGAAGAAAAATGACCTGATGTGGTGGGAGGGGGAAGGGACCTTGAATGAGGATATACAGGGATGGGAAAAAAAATTCAGAGGGAAAGCTGAACACAAAGTAAATATATGTGTAGCAAACTTATTTGCATTACCACCCTTGATAAGCCATGCTTATGATTCTTATCCTCTTTACAGTTATTGTTAATTTTTCCTCATTTTAAATTTATGTAACTGGTTTTTTTTTGTTAAATACAAAATAAAGAAAAAAAAAAAGAAATATTGGCCAGGGTATGAAGCCTAAAGCCTACCACCAGGGACTTCAGCAAGGCCTATCATCCTCCTAAAATAGGATCACTAGTTAGGAACCAAGTTTTCAAATGTGCAAATGTGTAAGAGGAAATAAATCTCATTTTAATCACAACATTAGTTCAAAAGCCTAGATTCCCATATTCTAAAATTAGGTGCCACTATAAATAGAACTGTGTAAATATAGTTCCTACAATATAGTTAGTTCTTTATCTTTAGATCTTGGAAATTACAAACAAGAAATTTGCTTCTCATGTTTCAGTTAAAAATTGAATAAGTATAGAATCTATATTGAAGACATTCCTTTGGGAATTATAAATGTCTATGGTGATGCATATGCTAATTGTTTGATTTGATATTTGAACAATGTACATATGAATTAAAACATCACATCATACTCTATAAATATTGTGAAATAAATGTGAAAGTTGTCACAATCAAACTGTTGTCATTTGTGTCAATCTTACTTTAAAAATGTAAATCAAGATGGTGAATTATGAAGGAAGGGAGTGACTACTTTATAAAAATAATCACAAAATATTTCACAGTTTGCAGAAGAGATCAGCAAGCTCACATTCAGAAAGCACTTCCACTAGGACACTTGCCTATAAATTTTATATTTTCAAACTTGAATTCACATCACTGTTGGTATTAATGAGCATGGTCAATGACTTGTTTTATTAATTTGATTGTATACACTTGTCACTGCCCTATGTATTTTAATGTGTCTATAGTTCAAAGTAGCAAAAAAACTTCCCTTTGCCAGGTGTTGATATGTCCAAGTTAATGTCGTTCTTTGGAGAATCTATCTTTGATTGATTTTTATTAAATTAAAATTTCTAAAACTAACAGTGCCCATCAAAAAAATCAATTAAAAAGTGAAAATATTTGAGTCACAAACAGATTGTTGCTTTCTTATGTATGTTTTAAGTGTAGAAGAGGTGTTCCTTTCCCAGGGTTCTGCAAAATGGCTCTGATTTTTGCTTTCTGGAACATTCTACCTATGCCAGCTTTCCTTTAGAGGAAGAATGTGTTTGTGGGTATGTTCTTTTGTCAGTCTGTTTTGTTTTAGTTAAATTTTATAGTTCACTGAACTTTTCTCATTTTGTATTTTCTCTCTTTCTTTTGGTCAAAGGCATCACAGTTTCATCTAGTTTAGTTACTTTTCCCTGTCTCTGACAAAATAATTAATGGAAATAGCATAAATGTGGAAAGATATACTTTCTCTCATGATATAGAGAGATGCAGCTTATTATATTATGAAAAGGATTTTAGCTACAGTCCACACAAGCCTCCATACAGAATCCTGTGGCAGGGCTTGTTACAACTCTGGATCAGGAAACAAAAAGCTTCTCAAGTGACCTATTTCTTAAGGTTCTATAACCTTCGCAAACCAGTGGTATTACCTGAAATCCAAGAGCTAGAATACTATGTGGGGTATTTCACATTCAAACTGTGATACTTTGTACACAACTCTTTCAAAAGCATCATGGCTCTTCTACAAATCTTCATGGGGATTTTTCAATTATATTTCAAAACCACAGCCGTAAATCTCTGTGAGACACTTTAGTGATAAGAACTTGAAGCTTTTTAGGAGACCCAAAATTCTTGAGAAGAATTGTATGAACACCTGTAATCCCTTTAAAGAAAATTTGGTTCTTCACCTTTTGACTTTTTTATGTTATAATAAAGCTTTTGCAGTCACACACTTGACTTCATCTCCAGGCCATGTTTTCTTGGTAATGTGCTGTTTTCAAAACTATTTAGAAGTCCATTATCAATTTAGCATCCTAAAATCATCAAGTCTATCTCCTTTCTGTTTACAATATTTACTTCAATTTATTTTCTAGTTTTAGAGTGTATAGTAAATAGTGTAATTATGTGATCTATTTAAATTGTCCCTTTAGAAATGTCTTTATCTAGACCAGTAGGCAATTAAAGCATGATTACTGCTTAGAACCTCAGTGCATGTGATAATATTACATTCTATATGATATTATTTGAGGCACATTTTCCTTTCAGCATATTGTACTTGTATGGTCTTATTGTTGTTGTAACCTCAGTAGCATTTTCTTGAACATATAAAAATTTAAGAAGAATCTGTTGAAGAAAATCAAGACTTGCCCTAAAACAGTCATTCATTGACGTGACCTAGTTCCAAAGCCACAGAGTAGTTATCTTCAGTAGTATGTTATCTTCAGTAGTATGTTAAATTATATATATATATATATGAGCAATATTCCTACCAAAGCATACTTATTTATCATCAATTTTAATATTAATTTTATTTAATTTATTTTAATTATATTTTGATCAAATTAATTTTAGGTTTATTTTAATTAATTAAATCTATTTATTTAAATTCATTAAGTATACTAAAATATAACAGCAGCAATTAATAAGAAAATGAAATAGCATAATATATACTCAGCAGTATATGAAAGTTGTCTATTATTTTTGAAAATATCTTAGTGTAGTTAAGTGTAGAAGGAGTGTTCTTTCTTTTTACAATAATGCAAAATGATACAATATCTTGTTATAAAATGAAGGATAATGAAGAATGTAAATATTTGTAATAAGAGGTTTCTGGCCCCATCGGGCCAGAGTTTCAGACCTGCCTGCAGCTTCTTTTCCCCTGAAAAATGACTCAGCTGCGTATATTAATTTCATCCTGTTTGGCCTATGTCACAGGCATATGGCTAGCTAGCTCTTTCATCTTAATTCACCCCATTTTATTAATCTTTTCTGCCATGTGAACTGTGGATTACCTATTTTGTTACATGTTGATTGTTCGGCGGCTGGATCAAGTCTCTCTTAACTCTGCCTTCCTTCTAACTATACTCTGGTTTCCCTGCCTACCTATACTGCCTGCCATGGCCAAGACAGTACCTTTATTTAAAGAATAATATTTAGAACTTACAGAAATGCATTTCCACTTCAATATCATTAAATAACATTAGCCTAATAGTGACCTTACTCTATCATGCATGTTTGGCTGGTCTTGCTCAATATGAAGATGAAGGTTGACATTAATTTTTTAAATGCAAGTATTTGGTTTACTGTCATTGTTTTGAGACAGATATTACCATCCATTTCTAATCCAGAAAAGATGACTTCAATCAGCTTTCACAGAAATGGGGCAAGATAATATGTTAATGTCTAAGTAAAGTAAAGTACATCATTTTAATCATTAATTTAGTAAAATGTATTATATATCATACATAATCTAATTATGTAGCCATGTTTTTCTTGGAAATTATGGCTCTGCCTCTGCTTCTTGTATAGAAATTACAGTGACATACCCATACACTCAGTGGATAACCAACTTGTAAGGCTCTATTCTTTTCATAGATGATATCCAATTTTAGTTGCTCCAAATTTCCATGACCTAGAAACAATTAAAAGTGTTCCCACTCATTTTAGTCTATTTATGTCATTGAATACAGACAAAAACTAAAACCTAGCATAATTACTATTCCAGAAAATGTTCTATTCACATTAATAGTATTTTTTATTCTGGTGTTACCTTTCAACAGAACACAAAGAATTCAATTAATTATGTGAAGATATTTTCAACAGATTTTAAGAGGTCTTTATGTTTTCTCTTGGAACTTGGAAGGATGCCATTTTTCATTTTATTTTTCAACATGTCAGTCTAAATAGAGGAACACCTGTTTATCCTGGAGCATCGCCTAAATTGTTGCAGTATTCCATGCACCAGAATGAGAAACACCTGTATCCATAGTCATGCAGTCAGTGACCTGATACCAAAGGCAAAAAAGCATTGCAGAAAATGTCCTACTGTTTAGTATAATCTCAGTAAACTTTTACCAAAAAGATTACATAATTATTCATACAAAATTTTGAAGAAAGCATACTGTTCATTCAGCTCTGTATTTACTTATGAGATTTAGCATTTTATGGGTAGGATTCAATTACAGAACTAGGTAGCACTCTAAGCTTTCTGAGGAAAAAAAAGGTACATGAAAATTATTAGGCTTGAAGAGGCACTAGTAAGAAAGTATAGAAAAGTTGTCATAATTTTTCTCATTGCAGATGACAGAGAAAACATTGCCAAGGCATTTAGTGTACAACCCTCAGGAGAGTACCTGAAGACCTTATACAGCCCCCAATTACCCAGACTGTCATCAGAAGGACAACAGTCACTAAAAGAAACTCATTTCTATATACACATTTAATTGATGACACTAACTCTTTCAAAGTCTATGTGTATATTGAGACAAACTGTACACCAAAACTATACCTAGAGTATGGGGCTACACTGACATTAAAACTCTAAAATTCTTTCAAGGTCCAAAAAAAAAAGAACTCTAAAATTCACTTTTGTCTTGAGACACTGCTCAAGCTAGATATCATATAAGCAAATTTCATTTGATTATGCAATACTTTACTTATAGTTGCATCATCCTAGATGTGCATTTCTGATTTTGTGTACAGGAATTGTGAAGACAACTATTCTATGCCTAGAAGTTATAGTCACAAGGTAAAAATAATCCCTTAGAGTTCTGTATCATATGTGTCAGGTTCTTGAAAAAAATCCACCAAAACCAACCCAACAATTGCAGTGACGTTACCTTCAGATTGGAATGGTTGTGTTTCCAAACTTTGTTTATTATTTGTGATATTGTATCTTGGCTAGTCATCATCATTATTTAGTGGCTCAAGTAACCACAGGTACTTCAAGCATCATAACACTCTGCAATACATAGGTTAATTGAAAATATTTTATTCTGCAGACTTGATGGCAGATGTGTAACCACTTGTTCATTTACAAAGTGAATTTTGACAAGTTTAATCAATAGTAAAATTAGGTCAAAGCAGAATCCCCAAACTATTAATGATATTCAAGGGAAAAGCCATGCTGATAAACTAGAGAGATAATTATACTGACAAAGTTAGAAAGAAGATGAAAAAATATTCCAGAAGATATTTTGTTAGCCTAATCAGAAAATACTAAGGTCAGTAGTAAAGTCTATGACAACAATGCTTAAGGAAACAAAATTAAGTGGGGGATAGCTAACATAAAGAATAGCTAGACAGCATGACATTATTTATTAGACAATAAATGGAGATTCTGGAGATAGTACCTATACTATATACTTTGATAAGTTATCAAATAGTTTTCTTAGAAAAGAGAGAAAAGAAAGTTCATGAAATAAAGGTAAAATAAAAATGCACTCATTTACTTAATGTACTTGATTTAGGGTTTTCTAATATTACTATCATCATTGTAAAGCTAAAGTGAAGGGTAAAGTTTAAATAGAAGAATAGAATAACACTCACCAGTTTTTAATTGTTTCTGTTGGAAACCAACATAATTGAAACACAGTATGTAGAGCTAGTAACTATGGGCATAAATGTAATTAAACATTTAACAGCTATTTTATTCCATTTTTAGCAGTGAATTAATGAAAGTATTGAAATCAAAAGCCTTTGAATATGCTTTAGAATTTTGTGTAGCAGGTATTCAGTAAGAGCTCCTGTGAGCTCTTACCACTTAAGATTTGTGGAAGTTACCTACATGAATGGCTAGCATGACTGATGACCAGGAGCTCTACTGTAGTATCCACAGAATCACACAGAAGCTTATATTAATTATACTCTGCTTGCTGATTGACCTAGGGCATATAACTTGCTAACTCTTTACTCTTAAACTAATCCATTATTCTTATTTTGTTCAGTCATGCAGCTCGGTACCTTTACTCAGAGCAGCATAACCTGTATCTGCTAGGTTCTCTGCCGGTTTCTCTACTCTGCTCTGAGGTATTCCCAGAGTTTTCTTAGTCTGTCTTTGGCTAATCAGCTTTTTATTAAACAACTAGGAAGGACAAATATTTACAACATACCATAATCCCACTACATATCAACCATTTGCAGATGTCTTTAAGGTTGGTGAGTTTCCATACAAAAATAGATTTCTCCTGGCTATTTTATATTTGTTTCATGTTAATGACTTGACAAGTGGCTATAGTCTTAGTAGCCTAAAATACTACATTTATTCTTTTAATTCAGAAAGTCAGAATCCTCAAAAAATCTTAAGGAGTGTTCATTAAAACTTGTTTTTATTCTGGAGGATGTGTGATTTAATTCATCTTTTGCTTTTTTGGCATCTAGAGACAGTGTGAATTTTTTGGTTCATGGTCACATCACCCTGACTTTTTGATTATGTACTGTATGCTATTCTCTGACTTGATCCTTCTGGTATTTCCACACATAAGAGTCCTTGTAGTTATATTAGTTTGCTAGATTACCAGGAAACTATTTTCAAATTTATAAGAATTTCTGATGCTTTTTTTCATCATACAAAGTAACGAACACTTAGTTCAGTGGTATAGTGTATAGACAACCCTTGGGGTCAGCAACATTTATTTATCACATCCATTGATAAGAACTTAACATATTCAGTTAAATGGATTATATATAAGCAGATTGATTTCTCAGTTATGATTTTCGGAACCTTTTATATTTATAGCTATCATTTAAAACTATATATATAATGCATATAAATTAATACTTAGAGATAGTCTTGTTAAAATTAATACTCTTTCAAGTCACAGTGCTAAGTATGGCAGATACTTTGATCCCTAAACTTAGTCGTATCATGTCTATACCACAGAATGACTCATCTGCACCTAACATTCTTTTCCCTGTACCTCTAAGTCAGTTTTTTTTCTTAAATACAGTCCCAGGGAAGCACGAAAGTCATTTGAACTCAGGGACTTCTTATGCTCAGTGTGGTGCTTTGTAACAAGACTGTTTCAAAGAAAATATCCATGATCATTGCACCAAAATGCAAGCTAGTGCTACATGTTTACTTCTTAGGACTGAGCTAAATTATTGTATACTACATCATGTTTTGTAGTCATTTTTCCTTTAGACTTATTTATTTTCAGTCTTTAGCCACATATACACATAATTTTATTCTGCATTTGAACCAAATTTAAGTGTTCTATGCTCAGAATAAATGAATACATCTTTTTCTTTCCATCTGTGCTTATTTCTAAAAGTTAAACACATTAGTTCAAACTGTAGAATACAATGCAAAATATTTTTGAATTTGTATACTAAAGATGCAATTATGTACATTTTTTAAAAATCCTTCTTTCATAAATTTATATTTTTATTATTTCATGTTTTTTTGTCTTTATAGAAGATATTAATAAAAATTATGGAATTTGAGCTTCACTTTATTAACTCAAAGAACACCAAGGGTAAGTTCTTAATTTTATAAAGGTGTTTTTGACATCTTTCACTAGATGTTTGGGAAACTAGTTTGTAAATAATGATTTACAAATAGTAAATACTTAGGAAAATGCTATGTATAAAGTTCTAGTTAAACCTGAAATTGCCTCAGCAAGAGTACAAGCTGGAAATAACTTGCACTGTCTTCCTCTGTCATGTGCTAAAGCATAGAAAACTTACTGCCAAGTATGAGTTAATCTTTTTTGAGTTGTTGGCCTACAAGGCCTCTTAGAATCCAGACATTATAGATTATTGCCTTTCCAGTTACCCTCCAGAACTTAAGAACAAGTCCCTATTGCTGATGTCACCATATGTTTGAGCCATAATGTATGATAGAATTTTGCTATAGACCATGAAGATTTATCTCTTTTTTGACACTTTGTAAGAACTTTATTTTCCTTCCATCATTTTTTCCCTCTGCTCAAGTGTTTTTAGAGCTCAGGACCACTCAGCAGTGGCTCCAACCCTAACCCTAATCCTAACCCTAACCCTGTGTTGTGAGAGTTGCTGACCAGTCCTCAGTGACTGGATGGACACTCCCGTCTTTAGTAGAGAAGTGCTGGATGGGCACAGAGGGCACCTGCACACCCTCAGACCAGTTGGCACCTCTGGCTGAGCAGCAGTGAACTCAGGAGCTGGTGCAGTCCATTCACCCTGAAACTCCTCTTTGGTCATGGCCTTCTCAGCAGCAGCTGCTCCTCATTCTCAATCTCCTCTGGGTCTCTGAAGAAGTACAGATCAGGCATAGCCTCCCATGGGTGTTCATGGGAGATAGTGCCATGCATGTGGAGTACTTCCCGGGCTAGCATCCACCACATCAGATCCACTGAGTGAGCTCCCTTGTTGCACAGGATGGCAATGTCTACATAGTGCAGAGGAGAGTCTGGTACACAGAGTAACGATGGGCAGATTGACATAAGACGCCTCTGTGAAGGGCAGGTGGTCAACTCTGGGATGAGTGAACACTGGAAGCCGTGGCGCTCTGAAGGCTGCTTGAATCTGCTTAGTGAAGGTCCTGGGAATGAGCCAGCTATCAATTGGGGTGGCTCCAGTGGCAGCAGCAAGCTTCAGCACAGCTTGCTGCCCAGTGGTCCTAGAGAAGATGACGATGATATCAGCAGGATTATCAATGGCAGCAATAGCCCCTGCTGCAATCAACAGCTTCTCTCAGACCCTCTACAGATGTATGATGTAGATATCATCACTTCTCCTTTTGTAGATGTACTGCTTCATCTGAAAGTCAAGGTTGGTGCCTCCTAAGTGGGTTTAAGGACATCCTCCTCTTTCATCTGCAGGACATCAAGGGCTCTGGACACTGTGTTATGTCTCCCTTTAAGATAAGACAGGAATCAAAAACAACACTGTATGGACCCATCCGAGGGCAGCTCGGAAAAGGAGGAAGATTTATCTTCATTGGTTAGTTTTTATAGTTTCAAAAGGTCAGCTAGTAGATAAGAAAATAAACATTAATCACACCCAGCTATCAACCCTTTGAGCTGAAATAACAACTGGCCCAGAGAGATATGCTCAGTGGTACAATAAAGGCATGAGCATTGTGGGAGGAACCATTAACTTTCTGGTTGGATTAAGTTGTCATCAGTCTGATGAAACCCATAAATGGTACAATTATCAAGCAAAGACATAATGGCTACATAGGCTGCAGAGAATAATCTATTACTATTATGTACCTAAACAGACATCATATTAAAGTGACTTCTAATGGTATATAGTTGTACTTGTAGACCAAAGCATTCTTCGCTGCTTATCAGTGAAACTTTTATTTGTAGTAGGTGGTGATGAACATAGTGACCTGAAACAAGCCAACATGCAGAGAATAAGCCTGCCAAGCACTTAACCATAAAGTGAGCATATACAATACAAATACCATCCAAAAGCTCAACAATCATTATGGAAGAGGGTGTGGAAAGAGTGAAGACAGCAGGGAAGATGTACATGCAAATCAGCGTGGATAATACATAATGTATAAAATTTAGACAAGCTCAATTCAGGTGAAATTCATCCAGGAGCAAGAGAGGAGTTTAGCACACAGTGGTCCCACTCCAACTTTTATAGCTATTGCAGCTTCTAGGTGCTGGGAGAGGGAAAAAAAGTTTATCAAACATAAAGCCAACAACCACTCTACAGCAAATTACCACGTAGTCAAGAATATTTCATCAGCTAAAATTGATCTCGAAGAAATAAAAACAGAATGAAACAGTCACAAAATTGAGTACACAGAAAAGGGGAAAGGTTGAATTGAGGAAGAGTTGGTAGAGAATGGTAAACACAATCAAAAGACAAAATTATCAAAGAACTAAAAGAAATGTATATTTAAAGCAGAAACAAATGTTTGTCTATATTTTCTAAAGCAGAAACAAAGACATCGAGTTCCAGAAACAGATGCAGCTCATAAAATGGTATTACCCAATTGGGCAGGGTGTTTGTGAAGGACAACAAAGTCCAATGACTTCATTGGGATTGGAGACTGTCTTTACCTGCAAGAGAAGGGTACTTTTTAGATACCTTTACCTTAATTGTTTTAAGTGCTTCCCCACAGAGTGTCCATTGTATCTTTAGAAAATGCTGTCAACTTGTCAGTAGCACAGACATCTGTATTCTAACCCTGGAAATTGGAATAGAGATTTTTTTTTAGGGAACAAAAATATACTAATAAGGATCTTCTCTCAGATGATTCTGAAAAAGCTGGATGATATTCCAGAGAGCAATATCCTATTATAGTTATCTTAAAATCTACTCAGTATGATTATAAAAATAGCCACCACATTTATTTACAACTCAATTTATGGATCCAGGTCAGTGATAGGACCTAGTTCTCATGCAGTCTCTACATCACTCTGTAAAATTTGCTTTGGTACTTTGCCTTTCAAAGAAATTGGCTCAGACAATACCATATTGGAAGTGTTTTTTCTTCAATTTTTCTCCTCTACAGATCTAACTCATTATGAATAGAGCTGGTTTTTAGAATGTTTCCATTGTGAAACATTAGATAGAAGCCGACTTTTAAGAAAACATTACCTTCTCAAGAACCTGATTGTTTTCCATATAGGTAATGTATTGATAGAATTTCCTTAGCCATGAAATTTATATTTGCTATAATGAGAGACACTTAATTATTCAACTGACAGACTCTCTTTAGTAACTACAAAAAAAATAAGATTTGTGTAGTAATGAGGGACCATAATTGAAGGTCTGATATGCATGCAATTCTGCAAGATTCTTAGGGTTAGAGCCCCAGTTCCATAAAAGAAAATGAAAAAAAATAACAGTATTTGTAACCTTTGTATTAAATATTTAACAGTGCCTGGATTAGTGAACTGTATCTGAATTAAAATAAAATCTGGTATTTATTGTGACCTTTCCTACAACATTTTGTCATGCAACTCTCTTTAGTGAGATTTCTGTGATGTGCCTACACCTTTCAAACTGCAGAGAAAGGGGGAAAAAAGGCCTCACAGAAAGGTCAGAGCACTGCATGGTATGCATCCACAATTTCAAGGGAATATGAAATTCAGGCACTGAGTGGCTCTGGACAGGTTCCATGAAACTGTCAAGCAGAAAGCAGGGACTCCAATGATCACAGGCCTCTCTGTTCAATTGAGTGTGACTAGATGAAGCAAGAATTCAAACTGGGTCTCTGTGGTGAATTGTCTACTGATTGAGATGTAGCTCAGTGAGAGGAAAGTGGTCCCCAGGGATCACAGATCTATTGAGAAGGCAAAACCTGCTCAGGCTTGGCACCGGATTTCAGGCTCGTACAGCACAGAACGTAACACAGACAGTAAACAAAGAAAGCAATGAAGCTTAGGAAACTTCCTGTCTGTCAATAGGTCTTAAGAGTTTGATTTAGAACATTGCTGTTATTTCCAAAATTCTCGATAACATAATCTCACATGAATTAATTAAGTAAATATACAATCTTTAAAAACACATATTTTGTACTTATATTTCTATTAGTACACATAAACTTGAGCAACACAAATAAATTTCATTCGAAATAGAAAATGATGGATAGGGTTAGAGATAGGACTCTGTAGGTAAGGGTGCTTCCCACTGGTGCTGATAACCTGAATATGATCCTTGGGACCCACATGGTGACAGGAAAATCTTAATTCTTGCTGGTTGCCTACTGCCTTCTACATGTACACCAACACATGTCTCTTCAAACAAATAATAATAATGATAATAATAATAATAATAAAAAGCAGAATGAAATAATAATTTCCAGTTTACTTTTGTGCACATTATTATTTATATGAAACTAAATTATACTTCACTATAGGACCTGAAATTTGAATTTCAAAATGGTGGCAGGAGTTCCTGAGCACAAAGGATCCTTTCGCCTCCTACTCAAAGTTGACAGTCATGGAGGCTGAGATTTTAAAGATATTGTAAGTAACAGGCACATGAGTCTAAGGATTTTTAACCAATATGTCATGTGAAAATAATTGGCCATTCTAAAAGTTCACACACCTATTATTTTTTGAAAAGGTACTATATCTTACCACTGTGTTAGGGTTTCAAGGAACTCAATAAAGACACAAATTCTGAGAAATCTCTTCAGGAAGAGGTCTCTTGGAGTTTGGAGCTCTGACTCCATTCTTCCCTTAGTGATCAAGATTCACACTGGGAAGCATATTAGTAAAACTGGAAAGGGTTAAGAGCCACTAGAAAGTGTAAGTATACCTTATGTGCTTCAGCCATGTGTTCTTTGCTTACCAAATAAGAATCAGCACACAAAACAAAATTCTAAAAGGAAGTTCAAACTGCCATTATACTAAGTCTATGCACCAATTAGACAAGAGAGATCTTTTGGCATAAACCTTACCCATAAACAAATGATGGCTTCTGATTCACTTAAATATCATTTGCATCTTTATTTTTTTTCCTTCCTTCCTTCTTTATTTTGTATTTATCAAAAAAACAGTAAAAAGAATTTAAAATGTGGAAGAGTTAACAATAACTATACAGAGGATAAGAATCATAAGCCTGGCTTATCAAGGGTGGAAATACAAATAAGATTGCTACACATATATTTTCTTTGTGTTCATCTTTCCCTCTGAATTTTTTTCCATCCCTGTATATCCTTATTCAAGGTCTTTTCCCCCTCCCAACACATTTGGTCGTTTTTCCTCTCTGCAACTCCCCATCCCCTCCTTGGGCAGGGAGCAGACAGTCCTATGGTCCCACTGACCCAATAATGCTTAGATCAGTCTTCACTTCTGGCCAAATCCAGTTCTTTCCCCCCTACCTCAAGAGTGAGTCAGGTGTTCCTATAGTTGGACTGGGGTTGGAGAGATGGCTCAGCCGTTAAAGGCTAGGCTCACAATCATTTGCATCTTTAAATGAAGTATATAACCCCTACCATAGTATCTGTGCCCATCCTGGCATATTTGTGTTTACATAATGTATTTTTGTTTGTCTTTAAAATTATATTATCATTTAAATTTTCTAATTTAAATAAACACAGAGATTTATATATACTGAGTTTAAATTTAGAACTCTTAAATGTCTAATCAGTGCAGATATTTCTCTAGCATCTTGGCAAATGGCTACATTGCTATGTTCCCTTAGAAATGACAGGAATAATAATGGTGCTCAAATCCTTTCTTCTAGAGAAATATTGAACTGTTGTTATAAGTGTAAGGTAGATACAATTTGTCAGTTATAGCTAGCTCCTGTTATCATCCAATATATCCAAAGTCTGTTGTCAATGGTTCTAAAGCCTGCTTTTGTTCCTTTTAAAATGCCTCTGATGGATTGCTTTGTTGCTTGGGGGAAGTTTAATAAAGCCATTTGATTTCAGTTCAAGTTTTAAACATTACCAATTTTGGAAGTTGCACAGCAGGACCATATATTACTAGTGTTCCTCTGTCTTTACTGTGGATGACATGTAACTGAAGTGAACTAATTGTTTAAAAACTTTTCTTCACTTACTGTTCTATCGTCCTGATCTCAAAGGGAAAGATTCTTTTCTCTGTTTTTCCCTACTCTCCAAGGGAAATATATTTTCTAATGCTAAACATTAACTATGGAATTTAATTCTATTTAAAAAACGTGAAAGAGGAATGACCTGAGAAAAATTTGGGATCAGTAAATTTTGTTTAGCTTTGTAGAATATGGGAACTGTAGTGAAATAAGTTATCAGCAATCTGTATGTCAGCAAGGAAGTGGTTTAAGTCTGTGGGTATTCTGCAATGTAGAAAAACTTTGGGGCTCACCTTTCTAGTCTCTCTCATTTACCTGTGTAGTCATATTCTAGCAACCCCTAAACAAAGTGGTCCATAATTTCAGGCTTCTTAGCATTCAGATTCAGCCTTGTACCAAAGTCTTTTCTTAATTTATTGGAATTAAACAATATGTGAAGAAGTTAGGTTAATTACTAAACTATTACTAAAACAAAATAAAACATAAACAACCAAACCAAAAATATTGTCTTTGTACAATTATGAAGCCTAGAATACTAAGATAGAGTTGCCAGTAGCATCTGTATCTGATGAACTCTCAATTCCTGCTCACTAGATATTTGGGTCTTCATATTACTTATTTGCAATATGTAGAAAGATAATGTATAAAATGAGAAATTAAAGGGAGGAGAGAAAGAAAATACTTTCTGGACTTTCCTCTTGTTCTTACAGATACAAATTCTACTTAATTAGGAGCCTGTCATTGTGATTTTATTTAACCTAACTTGCCTATGAAGACTTTACCTCCAAAAACAAAGACATCAGAAATTATAATTTGAGCATGTAGAGTTTAGGAAGACACAAATCAACTCATAAATGTCTATTCTCATATTCATATAATACCTATGTTGTACTTAAAAATGTTTTATTGTATTCAAATGCTTCCAGAACCTTAATTTATTTTAGAAGCAATTACAAATCAGATTACATAAAAATCTGACAATCAAACATGTTATGTTTTCCTGAAACAATAGCAAAAGTGGAATATGCTAGCCATTCCCACTCAGAAATGGTAGCAGTGCAAATAAAGCAGGATAGTAGGTTTCCTGCACTTTCAAAACATAGCAAAAACTTCCATTTGAACTTCAATGTATTTTGGAAAAGTTTCCTAATAAATACATTCTGTGTCAGACATTGAAAATGTTCTTTTTTCCTTTGAGTACTATTTTAACTTTTTTCATTTATATTTCTTGGTCATTCTCTTATCCTGAGGCTTCATTACAATAAACATGGTAATAATTTGAAAATTTGCATTTTCAGGATTATAACTGTTTGCTTTTTTATTCAAATAATTTTGCTATTCTGGTTCCTTTGAAATCTCTGTTAAACGTATGAGCAAATTTGGTTTTGTCAACATGTGAACTGAAAATTTGTTAACATATGACACAGTTTTGCTGGTCAGTTTAAGGAAGTCTGTACTTTCATCAGAAGTAAAACTCTAATCCATAAACAGAAGATATATTTTACTTTTAAATAATTACTTATTTATGCAATATTCTAAAATAATCTTATAGTTGAAATTTATTCATTTAATGCTATTTGATGAAATCATTTTCAACATGTTTGTTTAAATGCAGTTTAGTTTCCTCTGCATTGATATTTTGATCTATAAACCTGACTAGACCCTTGAGTGACAATAGATTAGTGTTTTCATTCATTCTTAGACTTCTCATACATAAAACGAATTTTAAGTATTTCTTTCCAAGGATAGTTTGAATTAAACCTTGGGAGAAGAATAAATGAAAATGACTTCCAAAAGGTATAGCCCTATTAGAAGATATGGCTTTGTTGCAGTAGGTATAACCATGTTTGAGGGAATGTGTAACTATGGGAGTAGGCTCTGAAGTCTCATTTGCTCAAGCTTTGTTCCCTGTGTGACTCTCAATTCACTTCCTTTTGCCTGTGGATAAAGATGTTGAATTGGAGAGCACTGTTGTAGGAAGTTTTTCCGGCACCTGTTTGGCCCGGAGGTTTGGAACTTGGTCTGTGGGGGCTTTGTCTCTCAAAGAAATGAATTAGACATTTATATATTTTATACTGTTTGGCCCATGTCTTAAGCACATTATTAGCTACCTCTTTTATCTTAATTTAACCCATTTTTATTAATCTTCTCACCATATGGCTCAGCCCGTGGCTCACCTGTATCTCTACATGTTCCTCCTTCGGGGGTCGGATGGCGACTGACTAACTCCACCCTCTTTTTACCTGTGTGTGCTCTGATTCTCCACCCATTTCTATGGTGCTCTACACAGGCCAAACCAGTCCTTTATTTACAGCATATAGAGAGCATTTCCACCACATCTCTTCTTTTTTGTCTAATTAAAAAGGAAGGTTTTAATTTTTATATAGCAAAATTATAACAGAACAGCTCTTCAGCATCAATTACAGTCACAATATTTATTCTATTTGTATTTATAAAATTAAAGAGAATATTTTATTATCTACCTTATCATTGTGAGTTTAAAGTTTTATATCTAATATATCTTTTAAACTAAAAAGAACTATATACCTATAAAATCTAACTAACATTATTGTAAGTTTGCTTATCATAGATGACTATTAATCTGTATTTTTAAATTACACATTACAATTTTAAATGAGTTACATCAGCATCATACCTTAATCAAGAGTAGAAAAATACATACAGCATAACAAAATTGACTTTAAGTTTATATCAATAAATCAAAATCCACTTATCTTTTCTAATCATTCCTATATCATTTCCTCCTCCCCCCCTTTTTTTTTAAAGATTGACTATGACTATTAACTACTTATAATGAAAACAAACATTAATAAGTAATATTTTGGGGAAATTAGACATAATTTTTTTATTATTTTTTGTTGTCAAAGGACAATGACGATCTCATGGGGTTTTGAAGCTGGATCATCTCAATTGGCCATCTTGGAAGTTGATTTTTTTATCAGAAAATTTTAGATGGCCTTGGCAAATGGAACCACATTTGCCTAGAACTAATCTATAGGTTTTGATCTTTTGTGGAGACAAAAGCAGAAACTCTTTTTTTAAGTAACATATTTTTATAAACAGATTTTAAAGTCAAGATGTCTTTAAAGTATATGTATTTGTTTAGCTTAGTAGACTTAGTAATCATTTGTCTCTTTGTAATTAGCTCATTAAAAGTTAAAAAATTAAAAGAAAACAGAATAAACATAATTTAGACTCTCTGTTTATTTATCATTTTTATGTGGCCTTTTTATCTTTATTTTTAGTTGTTTTAAAGAGCTTTCTTATTTATTTATTTTCTCTCACTCTCTCTGAAGCCTATGTGTATTTTATATATATTGTTTTTGGTTTAGAGGTTTTGAGACTCTAAATCTGTTTTATTGAGAATTATTAATCATTTTTTAACTTAAAGTGCTTTTAAAATGTTGATATTGTGGACTCTGCCCCTTTTGGCTGCGTTTTAATATGGCAGAGGAGCCTGTTGTATATCTCGCTGTCAGCAAATAGAGCGGACTCAAGAAATGTTGTTATTAGAAAAATTGTTTTTGACTTTCTTTTTTTGTTTATTATAAGCAAAAACCTTAAATAAATCACACTTATGTCAAGCCTTTTGTGAAATGAATGAGTTTAAACTGTATGCCACAGACGCACCATTTTTAAATTTTTGCCTGAATACTACGTTGTGTTCGTATCATTTATAAATTTAAATATGTAATTTAAAAAACTGCTTTTGGCTCTGTTTTAGTGATCTAGAACTTGTTTTAAACTTTATAAACTTATTAGGATTTATGTGGGTGTTTGCCCCACGTTGGGTGCCATCTGTTTTAGGAAGTTTTCCCGGTGCCCATTTGGCCCCCAGGTTTGGAACTTGGTCTGTGGCGGCTTATGTCTCTCAAAGAAATGAATTAGACATTTATATATTTTATACTGCTTGGCCCATGTCTTAAGCACATTATTAGCTAGCTCTTTTATCTTAATCTAACCCATTTTTATTAATCTTCTCACCATGTGGCTCAACTATATCTCTACATGTTCCTCCTTCGGGGATCAGATGACAACTGACTAACTCCATGTTCTTTTTACCTGTTTGTACTCTGATTTTCCACCCACTTCTATAGTGCCCTACATAAGCCAAACCAATCCTTTATTTACAACATATAAAAACCATTTCCACCACAGAGGACTATGTCTGCCTGTAGACCATCATGTTCTCCACTATGGTGATGGATTGAACCTGTGAAAGCCATCACCTCCATTAAATGTTTTTCTTTTTTTAAAGAATTGTTGTGGTCATTGTGTCTCTTCATAATTTTGGAAATTCTAAGACAGAAATTGGTACCAAGTGCTAGGGCATTGCTGTGATAGCCTGATAATGATTTGGTTTGAAGGAATATGGACATTGGGACTGTGGATTAGATAAATAGTTGAATGCTTTAAGGGCTGCTTAATGGTCATTCTAGTAGGAGTATAAAAATAGTGGTGCTATGTGTGATTTAATAAACTCTGGAGCCTTACTGAAGAGGGAACAGAGAAGAATATTAATATATGACAGAGTGATCATTCTTATGACATTTTTGTGAAGAATGTGGTTGGTTTCTCTCTTTGTCCAAAGAATCAGCCTGATGTGTAAGTGGAGGGTTTTGAATTAATTCCTTGATAGAGAAAATCTCAAAACAGCCTAGTGTAGACTCTGTCATGTGGCTATTACTGGTAACTATAATGAAGATTTATAATGGATAGAAGCATGCTGACCAGGGTGAATTACAAAATGTAAAATGTGAGGGGAAAAAAAGGAGCCCCAGAAAGTGGAATGCTGTGCTCGTGGAGATAATACAAATTAAGTAATGGAATAAAAGTAGTGGTGACTTCAGGGAAAAATCTCACCTGACTAACTTTCAAACTTCTGAAAAAAAAAACCCAAAAAACTATGAGCTGGGTATATTGGTGCACATCTTTAATCCCAGCACTTGGAAGGCAGAGGCTGGCCTGGTATACAGAGCTATTCTAGAATAACCAATCTTAGGCAAGGAAGGAAACTATAGAAAATTGGTGAAGATGTAATTGAATTAGGAAACCATATGCCAGCCCAGTAATCAGCAGAGCTGGGAAGCCTCAGCCATGTGGTTCTAGTTTTAGAGTCAAGGGTAGGAAAAAGGGGTGACAGACTCTTCCACTGTAACTAAGGAAAGGCAGTGAAGCCAGGCAGGTGTCTGGGGTGTTGCTGCATTGAAACCTAGAGAGGCCAA